>JAOXYD010139286.1:0-10771 GCA_028565735.1 Pinacopodium congolense
AATCTGACGTGAAAGACATGTAAAAGCCACGTAGTCAACTCATAAAATTGTACAATCATATTTCTAATCCTTAATCTTTAACTAGTTTTTCAATTTAGTCCTATAATTTCAAAATTTTCTATTCAAGTCCTATACATTTACATTTGATACCAATTTAGTCCTTTTTTTAGTTTCTATTAATGAAAATCTAACATGACTGAAAAAAGAAAATACGCAGGAATCACATAAGTAAGAATAAATACTAAATCTGTATTTTATTTTTTATTAGAACATTAGACAATGAAATGATTAAATTATATGTTATAACCATGTATGAATAGATCAAGTCAAATAACTTTAGCATTCATGATGTTTGGATGATCATAACCTGTTATTAAGTATCAATCTCGATCTATGATTATAAATTATTTAATTAGGGAACTAAAGATAAATTAAAAGATATTTTAATTTATCTAATTATAATTATAAATTAAAATTATAAATCATAAACATTACAAGCATATTAGAAACCTAAAGAATCACACGTTAAGGTCTACTAAAGGATAAAATTTTAATTAAATTGGATATAATTATGAAATTGGAGAAACTTCAATGACCAAAAATATAATATTTGATTTTATCATGATTAAATTATAATTATAGTTAAAGTTAAAATTTAATCTTGATTTTTTATTTAATTTTTATGTTAAGAAAAATTCTAATTTTCCTACTATATAAGGAAAAAAATAGTCAGGATTATTCTTCTACTTCTTTTCAAAATATTTTTGAATTCTCTTTAAGATAAGAATAAATATCTCAAATTTTATGATTAAGTTCATAAGCTCTAAATTTGTAATCCTTAATTGTAATATGTTTCTACGTTTTAATAAGCTAAATTAACTCATTAAAATAAGAACTATGATTTTTAGGAATAAAGTCCTACCTTAGAGTGATTGTAAATTTAAGCCAACTTTTTGTAAATTTTAAAATCATTTTAACATTAATTCTTCTTATATTATTGATTTACTACTATAATTACTCTCAAATACTCTTCTTCATATTCAAATAAATATTCTTATCTTCGATTCTATAAGATATTAATTATTAATGTCAAATGTTAAGTCATAATTTTAAAATTTTTTATTTAAATCATATACCTTTGCGTTTGATACCAATTCAGTCTTTTTGATTTTTTAAGTTGCCTATGTGACTTTTACATGTCATCTACGTAAAATTTTCATTAATAGAAACTGATGGAAGGACTAGATTAGTGTCAAACGCAAATGTATAGAATTTAAATAGAAAAATGTTAAGTTATAAGAATCAATTGGAAAATTAGTTAAAGATTAAGGATCGAGAATATGGTTATCCCTTTCTAAAAATTGTTATATAAGTACTATTTATTGTTCTAAACTAGGCAAAAAGTGTGTTTTTAACTCTAGGGTTATAACTTAAACCTTGGCATTTCAAAAACATTTTAAAACAACTTTAACGTTTTACAAATGTTAGAAAATAATCCTAAATCTTATTTTGTTAATTAGAGCCGTTAACAGTTACTTGACAACTTGTTATTGGTTCACATGGAAAACGAACCTCTTCACATTCCATGCAATATTATTGTTTAAAAATTTTGTGAGTTAATCCTATAAGTGTCACGTGGACTATATATGTGGATAGTGGGACCCACCTAACACATGTGGCAGTTTGACCCAAAATATCACCCTGAATATTAAGATGTCATGAGTTTGTACAAATTAGATTGATAGTTCAATTAACAAAGCATTGATGAACATGGCTGAAAGTCTCCAATTTGAACCCTACCAAAAGAAAATAGGTGGAGAGTATTTAAAATGGCATTATTTTGGAGGAAAAAAATATTGTTATAGAATTGCAAATAACATGTGACTCAAACTCAACACCTTACCCCTGAGGTGGTAATTGATCTATTCATTCGTTACACAACTTAAACTAAACGTGATAAAATTTATAAAGCTTTAGATAAAGAATTAAATTGTCACATATCATAGTATTATTGGATAGATAGGTTTTTACCACATGGCATATAGGAGTCTATTTGCCATGTGAACTAATCATAAGTTACCATGTGATAGTTTGTAATTCCAATTAATAGAATAAGGTCTAAGATTTTTTTAATGTTGTTAAAACATTAGGATTTAATCTGAACGTTTTGAAACTTAGCATCTTATTTGAACAATAGTTAAAATCTTATGATAAAAAAACACACTTTTTACCTTCTAAATTATAAATTACAACTTTTTCGTTGGAATTAAGGTTAATGGTTACAAAATTATTACGAAAACTATGAGAGTACAGGGGCCAAATTGGATCGCCATTCATAACCACTAAATATATATGTAGTGGAAACTTTTAAAAAACTTTAATATTAATTAGTCATGATCTTTTCATTAAATATGTATTATGTAAAATAATTTAACTTATAAAATTATTATTATATACTCCATCTAAGTACTTTGGTGAACATGTGTAAAGCCCATAATTTAAACACTTTTACATTGGGTTGGACTTGACCTAGATCCTCAAACAAACCCGATTTGACTTATGCTTGATAATATATAAACTAGAAAACAGTTTCTTCTACATTCTTCTTCTTCTTTTCTATTGGCAGCTAAAAAAAGGTGGTTCAAGCTATTGGTTTATGTGTTCCTTTCTCTTGCATGTGAGTTTCTTCTTCTTTCTTCCTTTACTGCATGTGTTTTACTCCTTAATTACTTGTTATTATTGTTTATTTGGTAGTGAATAAAGAAAAAAAATTGGGAAGGTAACAAACTAAATAAAAAAAAAGAAACAAAAGGTTTTTTTTTGTGATAGTGAACTCATTAAGCTTGAACTTGGTTTGATTCATATTTCAATGATTTTACTTATTGAAATTTGAAGAAATAAATGAAGAAAAAGGTTGAAAAGTTAATATGTAAGTATGGGGTGAGAAAGAACTGAAATTTGGAGAAGAAAAAAGGGGGAATTAAAAGTGAAAAGAGAAAAGAAAATAGAAGAAAGGAAAGAAAAGAGAAGAGAGAAACGTTGGTTAGAGAGAGAAAGGGATGAGAGGTTGAAGATAAGGTTGGTTTTGTAATTTTTGAAAAATATTAAGGGTAATTAAGGAAAAAAGAAGGAAAAGATAGGTAAGTAAGGATGTTTTAGGTATTTTAGAAAATCATAGTGTAAATTTGTAACAAAGAAAGGAAAAGTTAGATAAGTTAGATATGTTTAAGGTTATTAAAGATAAAATGAGAGTTTTGATTAATGTTAAGGGAATTTTAGTAACAAAAAACCTAGGTAGCCCCACCTTTTGGGAGCCCCCTATAGCCCCCCTCACCTGGGAATGGGGCATTTTTGTAATATCTTAAATGTTTGAATTAGGATATTACAAAAATACCCCCATGTGAGAGGGGGGCTATGGGGGGGCTCTCAAAGGATAGGGCTACCTAATTTAATTTTTTTAGTAATTATGAAAGTAAATAAAACATAAGGTATTTTTATAGTTTGTAATTTTATATTAAAAGGTAAATTTTGGTTTATTAAGTATAAATTGGTGAATAATAGGATAATTTTATAATTTAAAGATAAAGTAAGGATATTCTTAAAATTTTTATAAATTATTATAAAGAGCCATAAATTAGGAAAAAGGAAAGGAATAAGGAAAATAGGATCACAAAAATGGAAAAAGGATAATAATAGTAATCAATGGAATAAAATAAATAGGGATTAATTCTTTAGTTCATTTTAGTTTAAATTAAATTTGATGATAGTTTTGTAATATTTTATGTTTTAATGACAAAAGGAAGTAGTTAGTAGTTCGAACTTGATATTGGGATTCGATTGATTACGGAGTTCAGGTAAGTGGTTAATTAGAACGTACTCTTATTTTATAATTTTGCGTATTATATGACTAATAGGCATTGTATGCGTTAATGATCAATAAAATTGTATTTTATAGTGTGATTTTAACATGTACTTTTAAACGCAAAATTAATGATTTATTCATTATTGGAGATATATATTCAATTATAAGATGATAAATTATTTATATTGATTGAAATGCATAATTCCATATGATTTGTGAAGTATGTGTTTTGTGATCTTAGAATATTGTGTATGCAGTTGATTAGTATGGAAGTGTACTATGGATCTTGAAAATAATAAATTGTAATATGTGAAAATACGACATATGTTGAAAAGTATGATTTTATAAATAGGTAATAATATGGGTTACTTAGGTGAGTTACGTGAAATTTATTTAATATGTGTTTTTAAATATTGAATGTACTTACTTATGCGAATACGATAGATATGCAATGTGTTGTGAATATTAAATGTGCTTACTTATATTAATAAATAACCTATGAATATATTACATATCGTATGAGGATGTATTCACATGTTGGATATGGTATATGATGCTATAGTGTATTGTGTGAAAGTATGTTTTCGAGAGTATGACATATTTGGTTAAAAATTATGAGCATCGTATAATTATGGGAATTGTGAGGATGTATATGGATGTTGTGATGTGGCATCATGTGGTTTAATTAAAGGAAAATGTAATCGATTGAAAGAATTAGTGGAGTTAATGGAACAGTAGTTTGCTTAAGACAGGACATTTTTAATGGTGATATGTGATGATGATTATAATATGATAGAGATTGGGCTAAGTAACTGTCCGTCGAGCATGTACCAAAGCATCCTGAGTCTCGAGGATGCCTTGTGGTGATAACTAGATATCGAAGTGGTACTAGGGTATCCTGAGTCTCGAGGATGCTCTATGCTGATGGGGTAGGTACTGAAGTGGTATCAGGGTATCAGATCGGAGTGAGTGAGAGGTACCCTTTGCCAATATATTGTATTATTCATATCCACATGATGATAATTCAGATGATGAGATGAGGAGTTAAGCCAGTATACCATTGAACATAGTCTTATTAGGTTAAGTGTGGCCCATTAAGAATAATAATAAATTGTATTTTAATTCAAGAAAAAGATAAAAGTTTGTATAAAATTGTTACATATTTTATGTGGAGAATCTATTTGGTTTTGTGATGATTATGTGGTTGTTTGATACAAGACACATTTTGATAGCATTATATTTGTTCGTTAAAACTATATTTATGTTAAGAGTTATAAGATGTTGATATGTTGAAATGTTTCAGTATTATTCCTTAACTTGTTTGGTGTGAAAGGTGTACGTTCTATTTTTCCTTCTTGAGTTGGCGGCTCACCCCTTACCCACTATAATTTTCAGGAGATGGATATTTGAGTTTAATTGTCATTCATTACATCAGAAATGAGCAACAAAATTTTAAGTGGGCCAGCTGAGTCATAAAGCGGTTGCTTGGATTCCATTGTCAATGATTTAAGGCTTTAATTTCAATTGAATATGATTTTAGGGTTACTGCACTTGGAAAATTTTATGATTAAGATTTTATGTAGGTCAGTAGGTAGCAAAACATGTGGTTTGGGGGATGACAAATTGGGGGTATACGTTTCTAGGGATAACTTTAAATTAGGGAGGTTTGTTTACTAATGTGACTACTGGCCTATATGCAAATAAAGAAAAGTAAGGTAATGCTATCCATGTTTCAAACATACTTGATCGAATGAGTATAGGTCATAGCTAAATGGTTTCGTAGTTAGTTATTTGTGAATGTTAAGGAAAAGAAATGAAGAGGTTGGTATATTCATATGTTATCATTAATCCTATTCTTTTGATGCGATTTATAAAAGTTTTGTTAGTAGTATATTTCTTATAAATTTTGGAAATATGATTCTTATGATCTGTAGATTATAGAGTAGGAAATATTGAGAAAGGTTAATTTGTGTATTCTGAAATTAAAAAAAGGTTGAACTTTTAATCTAGTTACTTATAAAACAATAATTGTGGATTTTATAGAGTTTGGCGATATTGAGGTAATTATTAAGAAAGGATTGATTTTATATAAGTATACTTACATTTTATTGATTAATGGATTTCATAATTATGAATGATTGGGAGAGGTAAAGTTATTATTAGATGATACGTGTCATAAATTTGAAACCCGGTGAAGTTACATGCATTGTTTTGATAGATAAATTAAGAAATGGAATTGTATAGGAAAGATTTTTAATTGAAAAAGGTATGTGGTTAATGTCTGCTTCAATGGATATACGATTGTTGTCTACTTGGATAAACTCACTTTAGGAAATGGAAAAGAAATATAATTTAAGCTATATTATGATACTTGTTCACATTATTCGGTAAAATTTTGGAGAGTACGGTAAAGTGGAAATAATTTTGATGATTTCTTATGTGAATGAGATAGGTTAGTTGAGGTGTTAGTGTATGTCATTTTAGAATGAGATCCGTGTTTTACTTATTAATATTGGATGAATTTGTAGTTAGCTTTGGGTATAAAGTTACATTTAAGTCCAAAATTTCACTCTTAAATAGTTGGTAATCGATATGATTCAGACATTAAAGGATACATTAAAGGATATGATGCAAGCCTGTGTATTCACATGAAAGATAATTAGGATTAGTATGTGTTTTTAAGGAGTTTACTTATAAAATAATTATCACTATAATATTTTGGTATTATTTGTGAGGCATGGTGTGGTAGACGCTGTAAAGATTTTATATGTTAGGATATTATAGATGCTGTTTATTAGATGAATCATAGTTTATTTAGGAGATAACAAATATTGTCTAAAAATTGATTTAAGATGGGAGTATGATGTTGATGATTACGCATTTTAAGAGGCTCAAATTAGAAAGATATTAGTCAATTTGGGAGAAAATATAAGTGAAGACTGAAAATTATTAGATTGTATGAGATTATTCAGTGTACTGGACTATAAAAGATAGTAAGAGTTAAGCATAAAAATTAGGTTTTCAGTTTATTGTTTAGCTTAAATATGAAATCTTAATTATCTGATTTATGAAGTGATGACATCAATCTAATAAATGTCATGTCATATCTACATTTAAGATTGAGGTAATTAGAGAGTTAACATATGTAGAAATGAATCAGTGAAGATCTTTGAGAACTAGATTAGATAGTTAAGGATAAGAGAGGTATCAATGGTATGATATTGTGGAACCATAACTGTTAGTTGAGGAAAACTATTTGAAAGGTAAAGATTGATGTATGAGTATTATCATCACAAGTTGGAAATTCAATATGAAGTAAATTTCGAGGATAAAATTTCTTAAGGGGGAAAGAAATGTAAAGCTCAGAATTTAAAAACTTTTACATTGGGCTAGACTTGACCCAAATCCTCAAACAAACTTGACCCGATCCATGCTTGATAATATATAAACCAGAAAACAACTTCTTTTACATTCTTCTTCTTCTTCTTTTTTGTTGGACTCTGGAGAGAGGTGGTTCAAGCCAACGTGTTGAATTTCGTACTGTACCGGCTAGAAAACAGTACAAAATTTGTTTGTATCATATCAGATTTAAATACCTATCGATATCGGATATACCGAGACCAAAATAAAAATAATTTTTTTAAAAAGAAAATTTTTATATTTTGACATTTTGAGTTTAAAGTTAAGTTAAAAACTATACAATATAATATATTCATATACTATTTTATAAATTTTATAAAATTAAAAAATTGATTTATAATTTTAAAAAATTATTTAAAACAGTATCGGTATCGATCGGTATCGTATAGTACTATTTTAAAACTAAGTTCGGTATCAATACTAGTACAATATTTAAAACCTTGGTTCAAGCTACTGTTTTTGTGTTCCTTTCTACTGCATGAGATTTTCTTTTTCTTTCTTCCTTTACTACATATTTTTTACTCCTTAATTACTTGTTATTATTGTTTATTTGGTAGTGAATACAGAAAAAAAAGGGAAGTTAACAAACTAAATAAAAACAAAGAAATGAAAAGTTCTTTTTGTGGTGATTGTGAATTCATTAAGCTTGAACTTGGTTTGATTTATATTTCAATGATTTTAAGAAAATAGGTTGAAAAGTTAATATGGAAGTATGGGGTGAGAGAGGATCGAAATTTGGAGAAGAAAAGAGAAGGGAACTGAAAGTGAAAAGAAAAAAGAAAATGAGAAGAAAGGAAAGAAAAGAAAAAGAAAAGAGAAGAGAGAAACGTTGGTTAGAGAGATAAAGGGATGGGAGGTTGAAGATAAGGCTAGTTTTGTAATTTTTGAAAAAAATGTTAAAGGTAATTAAGGATGGGTAAGTAAGGATGTTTTAGGCATTTTAGAAAATGATAAGGGTAAGTTTGTAACAAAGAAAGGAAAAATTAGATAAGTTAGATATGTTTAATAATATTAAAGATAAAATGAAAATTTTGATTAATGTTAAGAGAATTTTAGTAATTATGGAAGTAAATAAAATAAAAGGTATTTTTATAGTTTGGAATTTTATATTAAAAGGTAAATTTTGGTTTATTAAATATAAATTAGTGAATAATAGGAAAATTTTATAATTTAAAGCCAAAGTAAGGATATTCTTATAATTTTTATAAATTATTGTAGAGAGCCATAAATTAGGAAAAAGGAAAGGAGTAAGGGAAAGATGATCATGAAAATGGAAATATGATATTAGTAGTAATCAATGGAATAAAATAAATAGGGATTAATTCTTTAGTTCATTTTAGTTTAAATTAAATTTGATAATAGTTTTGTGATATTTTATGTTTTAGTGACAAAAAAAAAGAGTTAGTAATTTGAACTTGATTTTGGGATTCGATTGATTACAGAGTTCATGTAAGTGGTTAATTAGGACATACTCTTATTATATGATTTTGCGTATTATATGACTAATAGGCATTGTATGAGTCAATGATCTATTAAATTGTATTTTTATAGTGTGATTTTAATATGTACTTTTAACTGTAAAATTAATGATTTATTCATTATTAAAGATATATATTCAATTGTAAGATGATAAGTTATTTGTGTTGATTGAAGTACATAATTCCATGTGATTTGTGAAGTATGTGTTTTATTATCTTAGAATATTGTGTATGTAGTTAATTAGTATCGAAGCATACTATAGATCTTGAAAATAATAAATTGTAATATGTAAAAATATGACATATGATGAAAAGTATGATTTTATAAAAGGTAATAAATATGGGTTACTAAGGTGAGTTATATAGAATTTATTTAATATGTGTTTTCAAATATTGAATGTACTTGTTTATGCGAATACGATAAATATGCAATGTGTTGTGAATATTGAATGTGCTTGCTTATATGAATAAATAGCTTGTGAATATATTACATATTTTATAAGGATGTATTCACATGTTAGATATGGTATATGGGGCTATGGTGTATTATGTGAAAGTTGGTTTTCTTAGTATGAAATATTCGGTTAATAATTGTGAGAATCATATAAATATGGGAATTATGAGATGTATATGGATGTTGTGATGTAGCATCATGTGGTTTAATTGAATGAAAATGTAATAAATTGAAAGAATAAGTAGAGTTAATTGAATAGCAACTTACTTAGGACATGATATGTTTAATAGTCATATGTGATGATGATTATGATATAATTGAGATTGGGCTATGTACTTGTTTGTGGAGTAGGTACGAGAGCATCTTGAGTCATGTAGAAATTATTGTTTTGATTGTGTTTAGTGTTAATTTGGAGTAAGTTTTGTATATTTAAGTGTTTTTCTTTGTGTTTTGTGTTTTTATTATTATTGTTTAATTATTAATATTGGGTTATAATTAATTTTTATTGGTGTATTTATTTATTGTGTAGGTAAATTAAATTAAAAAAATTATTTAAAAAAAAGAAAAAAAACCCAGAAAAGCAGCAGATCAGTAGACCCAGGCCGTTAAACCCAGCTCCTCCAGCCTGCATGAACCCAGCTCCCAGAGCCCAGGCGCCTCCCTAGTGTAACAGTCACCCAAGCCCACGTTGCTCCAGGCCTGGCCCGCGTCGCCAGATCAAGCCAGCTTCGCCCTGATTAGACTCGCACCCTACGCCCAACTCGCTGACCCACACCCGCGACCGGCGTCCATGCTCAACCCGCCAGCTCCCAGCGTCTTGGGCCGCGCCCTAGGCCCTCGCGCGTCGCCCAATGCTCCTTCCTCCTGCGGCCCGCGTGTCTCACCCAAGCTCCAACTCCTCCCAGGCCTTCCAGCCAGCCCTGCAGCTTTCCAAACCCACCAGACTCCCTTTCTCCAGTAGCCAGCAGACCTCCTCCTCTAGTCCACTCCACAGTAGTCTTCCAGACCCATACATCAGCCCAAAATTAGAAAACCTAAAGGACAGAAACAGAGAGAAGGAGGAGGAGTCGAACAAAGAATTAGAGACAGAAAATTAGAGACGGGGAGGCATAGAATAGATTAATTTTGGACAGACCAGAGGGGAGGTCGGACAGCAGGGGAGGGGAGAGCAGCAAAATCAGATTGAAGAGGAGACAGATTTCAAGAGCAACACACATACAAACTTCAAACTTCAAGTTTATCAAGTTTATGTTTTGTTTATTTTCATATTTATTTTTATTTCATTTTTTATATTCGCTTTTATTTTTATTATGTTTTATATTTTCATGAATATAGACTTGCTTGAACTTATTTTTATGAATATGTGTGGCTAAAATATATTTAGGATTTGTTGTTTGAATTATTTGGGATCCTTTGGTTATTAATTTAATCTTTATAAATATTTGTGTGGTTTATTGTGCTTAAACCCTACAACAAATCGAGAGAGTGAGTTGAGTAATTTGTGTTAGGTGTACAACGAGAGTTGGCATTTAATAGACCTATAGACAACAAGGTATT
>JAOXYD010139307.1:0-10771 GCA_028565735.1 Pinacopodium congolense
GATCCATTATCACTCTTATAACCTAAACCATGTTTATCATTTACAACCTTTTGACCATTCAACATGTTTTCTAATTTCTAATTTCCTTTAGTGAATTTAGCAAGTAAATCCTTAAGGAGATATATCTCCATTTTAAGAGATGCATTTTCTTTTACCAAACTATAATAACCGACATCACTTTTTTATTCCAAATATTTTTTTAACAAACTATTTTTTTCTACCAATTTTTGCATGATATCATTCTTTAATTCAACTTCTTTTCTAAGTGTTTCATTTTCTAATTTACAATTATCAAATAATTTCGAGATTTCTTCAACATATTCTTCCAATTCTTTATAAGAATATTCACCATCATATGTATCATTATTATGGGATTTTGAACAACTAGCTATCATATCACTACAAGTAGTAATACTAGAATGTACCTCTTCTTGTTCCATGGAATATACGTTAAATTCTTTGTTAGGGATCTCTACCTTTAACTCTTCCTTAGTAGATCCAAGCATCTCTTCATAATTTATACCTTTATACAAATGTTCTAATCTACATCATATAGCGTTAGCAGAGGCACACATTGAAACTTTATGAAGAATGTTTTTATCTAAAGTACAACGTAATATATTTAAGGCTTGACTATTCAAAGACACTAATTCTCTATCCTCTTCATCTCATTCATTTTCATTTTTAGGAATTAATTTCCCATTTACCAATTTTGTTGGAACTTGATGTCTTTGCTTAATGTTCAATCATAGATCTAAATTATTATCCTTTATGAATATTTCAATTCTCCGCTTCCAAACCAAGATGTTCTTCCACTAAACATAAGAGCTTCATAAACGTCTCTAAACATTACCACCTATATTTACTTACTAATTCGTTACAATTAATCTAATATGAGACCTACGCTCTGATACCAATTTTTGGCCCTATGTGGCACCTAAGAGGAAGTGAATTAGGTTCTAAAAAATTCTTTTTAATATTATCAACTTAATTCTTCTAAGAAATTCTTTTTAATATTATCAACTTAAGTATTTTTATCAATTTCAATTAAATGCGGAAGTTAAGTAATAATTTAATTGTACAAATTAAATAATTAAATTAAATGCATAAAAATAAAAGAGAAAGGGAATAAGAAACATAAACGATTTATTTTAGTTCAGCACAATTCACTTGCCTTACATTCAGTTTTCAACACCATTGTTGAGATTTTGTTCTTATTACAATCAATAAGAATTTACAATACAATCCTTTTTACAGGCTCAAGAATAACCTTTCACTCTCCCTTTTTTAAAGCTTAGGAATAACCTCACAATATTCCCTTTTCTAAGGATAAAAGAGAACCTCACACTATTTTTTTTTTAAGGCTCAAGAATAACCCCATAAAAATATCTAACCACAACTTCACCAATGACTCATATATACTCAAGAGCACTCAACAATAATGTATAAACACTTTTTATACTTTTTTTTGTACATAAACAATACTCAACAGACCTATTTATACTCTTCATAAGCTCAATTAGCCGTTGCCTAACGTTCATATTCATTAAATAATATATCCGTTACACAATCTATCCATTGCAGAGTTACCATTGTGTATTCATCATGTTCAATTGACCGAATGACCTCATTCAGCCAACCGGTGGTCATTCAATTGACCAATGGTCTCATTCGATTGATTGATGTCTTTATTCGGTCAATCGATGGTCATTCAGTTGACCAATGGTCTCATTCAGTTAACCGATGTCCCTAGACACCTCATTCATTTGACCAATTCCTGTACTGATATCTCGCAACACCACTTGATATTTTTGTCATATATTCTTCATTATTCATCCAATTGACGTGAAATTTTGTGGGTAACTTCTTAACACATTGTTCTAATAACCTGTAAAATTTCTTAGCATTTGGAGCTCTAGAAGTATACTTATTTCCTTTTCCAATTTAGTTTTATAGATTTTAGAGCTCATCTGAGCTTGTTCAATAATCTAGCTTCCAAACTTTATACAAACATTAATCAATCCATGCAAAACCAATTATATTCAGTTCTTAACACAATTAAACATATTTTAACACAAGCAAAATAGTACTAGTTAAATCTTAACACATTTTACATAATTATACAAACACTATCAATTTATTTGGTTTACCAAAATAATCTAAATAATTTCATTCACTTTATCTACATACTTAATCAATTCATACAACTTCAATTTACATAACCTTTATTTAAAAAATTATTCCATGACTTACATAAGTTATACAAATTTTATTGAATTACCAACTTAATTACTTATTCATCACATACACTCTAAATACTAAACAAACACAGCAAACTTTGTAAACATATTAGTAGAAACACTTTTTCATCATCAAAACAAAGATGGAACCATCCCTTGGTTCAACATGTACTTTTAAGTTAGACATCTATGTACAGTTATACTTTTTAATATTGATCATTTCTATTTTCATATGTTGTGTGATTTATGTTAATTAATTATGATTTATGGAGTGTTATGGCCTTAATCATAAATTAAGCCACAAGAACTATCACATTTAATGGCATCGAAATGGGTCGACACTCCTAGGGTAATAAAGTGTGCTAATTGTGTAATTATTTATTTTTTTAGGATGACATCTAATGATGAGATGGCTGGCAAAGAGACAAATAAAGAAGAGTTTATTAGTTATATCCCTGCACCTAGAATGTCTGAGCAAGTTGATTTTAAGGTTGGTTTGATGAGAGTAAAAAGGGACTAGGGTTCTACAAAAGTGGGGATAGGAACCACAGTATCATCTAGTAGAGTTTATGCAATGGAGATATTGCCCCACTATATGCAATATTTTCGGATGATATTCCAAGCTAAGGCCCAAGCATAGGCCCAAGCCCAAGCCCAATTTCAAGCTTAGATATAGATGCAGACTATTGCACAGACTCAAGTATTACTACCACTACTTGTCCTTGAAGTTCTTAAAATTGATCACAACTTCGAACACCTTAAAAAGTTAGGGGCTATAAGTTTTATAGGTACTATTGACTCGGAGGAGGCAAAGATATGTTAGGAGCAGATCGAGAGGATCTTAAATAGATTAAGGTGCTCTTAAAAAAGACGCTTAGAGTACATCACCTCTTTATTTCAAGGCTCTACACAACTTTTGTGGGAGTTGTTATAAAGAGCTTATGGGTCAAGGGAGATGAAATAGGAGGGGTTTTAGAGGGAGTTCGATGAGAAGTATAGATCACCTTTATATAGAGTCGAAAGAGGATAGAGTTTATTAATTTGGTGCAGATTGATGAGATGTTAATAGCTGATTATGAGATATAGTTTGCCATATTATTTAAATATGTACCTGAGACTATGGCAACACCAAAAGATAGATGTTACCTATTCAAATAAGGGCTTTAGATAGTGATCAAATTGGATATGGGTCGTATAACTCATTACTTTAAAGTAGTTATTGGATACAACTCTTAAAGTAGAAGATTTTTTAAAATAGGGAAAGATGAGTCAAAAGATGAAGAGAAAGAAGACTAACTATAGAAGTGAGTCTAGTCAATCTATTAAGCGGATGTTTAAGTATACAAGTTCAATTAGGAGAAGCAATTATCAAAGAGATAGTGTCACATTTGAAGGAGGCAGTCCCAATTTCAATAGATTTAGAGGTTATGGAAGATGATATAATAGTTACAGAACTTTTATCTCCTCATAAGTTAGGTCTAGCAAGGGACTAAGTTAGAGAGCAAGAAGATCACTTGGCAAAGAATCTGGTTAAGCCGTAAGTATCAGACTTGTAGGAGATACTATTCGGAGCCATGTTGGAAACCTAGAGAAGGTGATGAAGTATATTACATATACAGAGATAGGGGACACTAGTAGAGATTCTTTCTTATTTTAAAGGATTCAGGTGCCATAAATGTAGGTTTAGCACAAGGGTATAATGGTACGGGAGACACTGATAGAGGAGTTAGTTGATGCAAGGGCCAAGGTATTAGTAATGAGGGATTTAGGAGTGGTTCGGGCATTAGTAGACCATAAGCTGCCCAAGGTCAAACTCAGGTAGGAGTCTACCAGTGACTAAAGAGGAGGAACCAATAAGTAACGATGTGATATATGATATGATTTCCTTATTTGATATTATGGCTTATGTTTTAATAGATCCATGCTCTACACATTCATTTATTACATCAAACTTTGGCTCGAGAGTTTTGGGAGAGACTAATGCATTAAAATATTATCCGAGTGTGCACTTGTTAGTGGGAAATTGTATGATAATGAGTAATGTGAGAAAGGAGATTCTAATGAGAATAAGTGGAGTAGGCTAATCTGATAATGATGGATTTAATAAGTTTGATGTGATTCTTAGGATGGATTGATTTGCACAACATCAAGCTACAGTGGATTATTATGCAAAGGAGATGATGATAGAGTCTTCAGGTAACTGAAAGTGATATTTGTAGGGATTCATATAGTTGTTCCAACTTGTCTGATCTCAATTATGATTACTAGACAATTGATATTGGAAGGACGTGAGACATATTTAACTCACATTATAGATGTAAGGGGGTGAGTCATGGGTTAGAGATTATTCCTATAATGAGATTTTCTAGAAGTGTTTCAAGATGATCTACTAAGTTTATCACCTTAATGAGAGATGGATTTTTCTATTAAGACTTTATCTAAGATTACAACAATATCTATTATACCTTTTATGATGGATACTATAGAGTTACATGAGCTGAAAAAGTAATTAGAGGAATTGTTGGTGAAGCACTTTATTAGGCCAAGTATATTACCTTGGAGAGCTTCAGCATTATCTGTAAAGAAAAATGATGGCAGTATGAGACTTTAATTAATTATCGATTGTTAAATAGGGTGATAGTGAAGAATAAGTATCCATTATCTAAGATAGATGATCCACTAGAACAGTTATGATCAATAGCTATATTTTTCAAAATTAATATGAGATCTGGTTATTGGAAGTTAAGGATAGCTAAGTACGATGTTCCCAAGACAACTTTTCATACTTGGTATAAATACTATAAATTCTTGATGATGCATTTCAAGTTCACTAATGCATCGGCTATATTCATGACATTAATGAATAGGACTTTTCAGAAGTATTTACATTAGTTTGTAATAGTATTCATTGATGATATCTTAATATATTCGAGGAGTAGAGAGGAGCATGAATATCATTTGAGAACAATATTACAAAGATTGGGAGAAAGGCAGTTGTATGCTAAGCTGAGTAAGTTTAAGTTCTAGATGGAGCAAGTCATCTTCTTTAGACATATGGTGTCTTATAAAGGGGTTATGTTTGATCTTAGTAATGTAAATACAATTATAGAGTGGGAGCCACTAAGAAATGCATCAGAAGGGAGGGGCTTTCTTGTATTTACTGGGTATTATCAAAGAATTGTAGAGAAATTTTCAATAATAGCTAACCTTTTAACTTAGCTGTTGAAGAAAGAGGTTCATTTTCAATGGACTAAGCAATGTTAGGAGAATTTTGAGGAGCATAAGCAGAGATTGACTTTTAACCTTATTCTGGTACTACCTTCAAATGGCGGAGGTTTCAAAGTATATATCGATGCTTTGAGGATACGTTTAGGATATGTATTTATGTAGCATGGGAAGGTTATAATATATGCTTCTTATTAGTTGAAATCGTATTAATTGAAATATCCCACCCATGATTTAGAGTCAAAGGCAATTGTGCATAACCTTAAGATCTAAAGACATTATTTTTATGGAATTCCGGATTCTTACAGATCATAAAACACTCAAGTATATTTTGATTTAAAGGGAGCTGAATTTGAGACGAAGGAGACTGATTAAGTTGTTAAAGGATTATAATTGTGCTATTAATTACCATTTAGGGAAAGCAAACGCAATAGCGAATGCTCTTAGTAGGAAGAGTGCAGGCTCAACGGCTAGTTTGAGCAGACATAGTATGACATCCTTGGTAGAGTTGAGGGCTTTAGATATATGTTTGGAGATTGATGTTGTGGGTGGCTTACTAATTACATTACAAAGTCAGCCTAATTTAGGAGATGAGATTGGTAAGGAACAGACTCAGAATTTCAACTTATTACGAAAGAAAGAGAAGGTACAATAAGTAAGAAAACTGATTTTTCGATAAGATCATATAGACTGTTAGTGATAAGGAGTCGTGTCTATGTTCTAGATATAGATAGATTAAGAGATGAAGTTTTAAATAAGGCTCAAAGTGTATCATATATTATGCATCCAGGATCCACAAAGATGTATAAGAATCTCAGGCCTTACTATTAGTGGCTTATAATGAAAAATGACTTTACTAAATATATGGTGAGATGTTTAACTTGTCAGCAGGCTAAGGCTAAGCATCAAGTACCTATAGGCAAGTTGAGATTGTTAGCTCTTTTGTCATGAAAATGGGAGAGAATTACAATGAATTTTATGATAACTTTACCGAGGATGAGGCGTAAGCATGATTTAGTATGTGTGATTGATTATAAACTAATCAAGTATGCTCATTTTCTTTCTATTTAGTAGACTGATTCTTTAGACAAGCTAACTAAATTGTATATAGATGAGATTGTGAAATTGCATGAAGTTCTTGTGTCTATTAATTCATATCAAAATCCTCAGTTTACATCCTAATTTTGGAGAAGTCTACAATTAACTATAGGGAATAAACTAAATATGAGTACTCAATTTTACCCTAATTCAGATAGACATTTGGACTGTACGATTCAAATGTTAGAAGATATGATAAGGGCTTATGTACTAAACTTTGAGGGTGATTGGGATAGATAATGTCTTTGATGAAGTTTTCATAAAATATCATTTATCATTCTATCATTGATATGGAACCATGTGAGGCATTAAGAGACAATAGAGAAGATAGATATGGTGAAGCAATGCTTGAAGGCAGCTTAGGATAGGCAAAAAAGCTATATTGATCAGCATCCTTAAGAGAGAGAGTATGATGTTATAGATAGGGTATTTCTACAACTTTCACCTTGAAGAGGGATTTTACAGTTAGGTAGGAAAGGAAAGTTTGAGTTTGAAATACATCGAACCATACGAGATTGTGAAGCATGTAGGACTATTGGCTTATATATTAGCTTTACCTCTAGAGTTGTCACAAGTTCACGATATATTTCATGTATTAATATTGAGAATGTACTAATTAAATCCTAGTCACATTATAGCAGAGCATGAGATCAAGGTTGCCAAGGATATGACTTACAGGGAGGTTCTAGGAAAGATCTTGAAGAGATCAGGAAATTAAGGAAACAAAAGATTATAATGGTACAAGTTTTGTGGAGCCCTTATTGGATTTTGAGAGAGACAGCATGAGAGGTAGAGGATGATTTTCAACATTAGTATCCTTATTTATTCAAAGCCTCAAGTATGTAATTTAATTTCAAGGAAAAATTTTCTTTTAAAGGAGGAAGAATTGTAAAGGCCGTATTTCTTTAGGTGGTTTAGGTTCTTGCCACTTGTGTTAACCATACTTACCTTAGGGTCACTTGTCTTCAACTAAAGTAAATGGGTTTGGAAAATAATTGACAAGTGTTGTTGCTCGTGCATGTATAGTCCTATATATATCATCTTGTCCATCACTTTCAATCATTTCTAAAGTAATAGTCTGTTCCTTGAGTTTTGGAAGCTCTTTCAAGTCATAGAGTAGGAAGAGTACTTGTGTACATTTTTAGTTATGCTTGCATATACATTTGTTACTTATCTAATGTAAGTTTTTTTTTATTCTAACAAGAGTTCCAAATAGAAAATTTTATAAATATGTAGGTCTTGGAGATGGATTAGGAGAGTAGATTGGATTAAATAAAATAGTTGGTTCTAGAAATCAAATAAGGCTAATCTTAGAATGTACCCTTATAATTGTGTATTGCATGAAAAATTATTCTTATTAATTTTTAAAATGTATTCTTTTCATATTTAATGTGATATTTGTATAAAATAGACAATTGTTAAACAAATATGTGTATTTTAAAAAATATATGATTTTAAAGAAATAATTAAATAATTAATTGGTATAATAAAACATGATGGCAGTATATTACATGTTTTATGACTGATAATGTTTGATGAATTAAAAAATGTGAAAATAGTATATAGATTTATGTTATATGACATATATCACTTGATTATTCGAAACATGTGATATGTATAGTCTTCAAAGGTGTACTATGATTCAAATTTAATGGATTCCATTTATAAAGCATATTGATACCAAGTTATGATAGATTAAGTTAAATAACTATAATGAATTAATAGCTTGTCAAAGATAGGCTATATTTGATAGTCTTTAATAGATAAGCATTTGAGATATGAATGATATATGATTAGGTATTTGTCTATAAACTAGGTACCAAGGTATGTTGAGTCCTTACCAGAGGATAGATACCAAGGTGTCATGAATTCTGGGAATACCCTCTGCTTGTGACTTGGTGCCGAGTGATACCGAGTTACCAGATAGGATTAAGTGAGTGAGGTGTCCTATGTCATTATTTCTGTATTTTTCATATTCACACAATGATGTTTGAGCTGAGAAGATGGATATGAGTCAGTAAACTATTGGATATAAGCTTACTAGGTGAAGCAGGACTCAAATAATGCAATATTTAGAGTCATAACATAAATGAATTAAATAATAAAAAGAATCATATTGTATTTATTGATTGAATATTTTTGATATGTTAGATACCATTTATGTAATTTACATGCTACATAAATATTTGTTGTTCTATTCCATCTTTCTTTTTTCAATTGAGCATTATATCATAAGGGTATAATTATTTAACTCTTATAAAGTAAGCAACTTATCTGTTATCACTATATTTTTTAGGAGATAGAGTAAGTACTGATAACTCTAGTATTTGAGAGATGATATCGTGGAGACTAGGCGAGGCTTGTCATGTAGTATGTATACTGCTCAATAGTTCAAATTTTGTTGTATTTTATATACTTTTGAGTATTGTACTTTTGAGTTAGACATTTATATACAGCCACACTTTTTGACACTAAGAAGTTCTGTTTTCAAATTTTATGTGATTTATGTTAATTAATTATGATTTGTTGAGTATTAGGACTTTAATCATGGATTAAGTCACACGTAGCGTCGCATGTGTGGTACAAACGCCACTCTACCATCGCTGACATAGCCATCATTTTCCTCTAGCGTGCAAATACTTCGACATTGAGAAGTTGAAAGCCAATGCAAATAGTTGAGGAACATCCATATGGCAAACACCCGAGCTTCCTTGGATATTGCTTCCTTCTAGCCTATGAGTTTTAGAGCCGAAGCTACGAAGGCATACATTAGACTCGGGAAAAAAAAAAAAGCTGTGGTGAAGAGACTGACCCATGATCGTTGCATGTAGATTCCAAGCACGTCAAGTTATCCAGCTCCAAAAGCTTGCCCACATAGTGTTTCGAGTGTGCATTCCATGCCGAGCTGGTTGGATTAGTTATGTAATCATCTTTTAGTTCTTATCAACATCAAAATAACACGATACATGGTTTTGGAACTATAGTATGCAATATGAATTTTATGGACATGTATGATGTGGATATGCTGTAGTTTCTACCATAAGACCAAATGAGAAGCCAGCGATGACATTCTCAACGGAGAAGACGATGAGTTGCAGAGTTCCAACTTCTCAATGTTTTTATTAATATAATTTAAATATTTGGTTTAATAAGAAATATTATTGAAATAAATTAAATTTTATTTTAAAATATTTTATTTATATAATTCTTATAATTATTAAATTTTTATTAATGTAAATTTAAATATTTAGTTTGCTATAACGATTTTAATTCTTAATATTTTATTTATTTAATCTTTATAATTATTAGAAATTTTATTTATGTAAATTTAAATATTTAGTTTAATATAAAATAATATTAAAATAAATTAAAATTTAATATTAATATATATTACAATAAAAATAATACACACAATAACACAACATAAAAAAAGTAATAAAAAATAAGAAATAGCAATATAAAATAAAATACAAAAATAATAATTAACAACAAAAAATAACAATTAAAAAATCAATAATAAAAACAAAACCAAACGACCTGACTTTTTAGTTTTGACGATTAAAAGAAAAATGTGTTGAGATGAACGAAGAAACAAATAACAGAGAAGTTTGGTCCTTTGTACATGTCTTTTTTTGCGTGTTCTTAAGGACCTTTATTGACATTGCAAAGCAGCCCGTTTCTATTATTACTTTTGTTTTAGTTTTTAATTTTAATTTTTTTTATCAATTTTTATAATTGATAAAAAAAATTAATACAATATAAAAATTAAAAAATTAAAAAATTAAAAAATTAAAAAATATATATAATAATTAAAAAAAATCACACCTTAATTAAACATCCCTTAAACTTTTGTTCACCTTGGTTTAGGTGCCTTGAAGAAACATTTTTTTTTAATGCTTGATGAATGCATCTACGATACGGTGAACAAGAGTATTTTTTATTTACGTTTCTATGAAGCAATGTAATGAAACGGTGTCCATTTTTGTCTATAAACAGTATCGAATTAGTATCAGTACATATTTTTTAAATTTATAAAATAGTTCTTAAATTTTGTAAAATTTATAAAATAATTTTTTGTTTGTATTATGTATTTATTGTAAATTATCTCAATTTTCTAATAATTAATTAATATAATAAATATAATATAATGTTAATACATATTAATATTAATTTTCACATATTTTTAAATAAATTCTAATTTAAAATAA
>JAOXYD010139328.1:0-10771 GCA_028565735.1 Pinacopodium congolense
ACAAGTGGTCCTTCGAAGAAAGGTTTGGCTAAGGTAAAGTGGCAAGATGTTGCTCTTCCTAAGAATGAAGGAGGATTGGGCATTGCCTCAATGAGGGCAGTTAGTAAGGTTAGCTTAACCAAGCGGATATGAAGGATCTTAAGTGATAGGGAGGCCTTGTGGGTGCGATGGATTCACTTTTATTACTTAAAGGAGTCTAGCTTATGGGAGGTCAAGATTAAAGTAGAAACCTCATGGACCTTACTTCAGATGTTGCGACTAAGGGCTAGTGTTACTTATTGCTTTACCTACATAGTAGGGAATGAGAAAGAGACTTCATTCTAGTTTGATAAATGATCTAATTTAGGGCCATTATATTTGGTGTCTCAGTTTTTTAATCTAAGAACCCAGATACCTCGGAAAGCTAAATTGGACAGAATTATTGAGGGCACTGCATGGAATTATTCTCTTAAGAATACCTTATTGCTTGCACAAATCTTATCTGATTACCTACCGAATGCATCTAAAGATGATAGTATGTTGTGGGATTACCAAAAATCTGGGAAGTTTATAAATCAATCACGATTGGAACTCTTTAGATATAAGGCTGTTAAGGTTAGGTGGGTTGGACTGGTCTGGTTCAAACAACTTGCCTAAAGTCTTCTTTATGAGTTTGCTAGCTATAAAGAACAGACTCAACATCTTAGTTATAATGAAGGTAAGCGGCTCTCTGGTACAAGATTGCAATTTATATGGGGAAGAGGTTGAAGACATTAATCATTTGTTCTTTAACTGTTCTTATTCTCATACAATTTGGAACTTCTTTCTAAGACTGTTTAACCTATACTGCCTGTACACTAGCTGGGATGAGGTGGTTTTTTAGGCTACTAATCCAAACCTCCTGAGGAAGGAGAACTATGTGGTGTTTAAAATTTGCTTTAGATGTTATATTTAATCTCTCTAGAGGGAAAGGAATGACCGCATCTTTAGGAATTGCTCTAAAGATTCGGTCTCCCTTCTCAAGTATATTATTAAATGGATAAAGGAGATTATTGTGGCAAGGGAGGAGATGTTCCCTATCCTTAACTGGTTGAGGGGTATCTGGAATTTGTGATCTAGTTTCAACCTGGGCCGCCTAAGGTTTAAGGTTCCTTTGGGTCCAATGTCTGATGGTTCCCCCCTCACCCCTGGTTAGCTCGTTAGATTTGGTTAGTAGTATTATTCCCAGTTCACATTCAAGCCATATCATAATCGAATTGCAGTACTAAAGAATGAAAGGTTGGGGGGTCAAATACCTGGATAGGAGAGGTCGATGGTGTCTCGATGGTATCCCATTCTAGTTAAGTTGTCTTTCTGTCTCCATGGAGATGAGCTCCTTAGTCAAGTCAGGTATTAGGTTCTAGGTTAATTACTTCAAACAGGAATCAAGAATCATGGATTTGTTCAGTACCTTGCGAGGGGTCTTGTTTTCTCGACTCCTTTCTCGCGATGGCTCCAATCGTTTGTTGAAGCTGGGTCTGGATTAGTGGATAAGGGTTTTTGGGGTAGATCGTAGAAGGCAGTATATGGGTGTGAGCAGTCTTGACATCAAGACCTGAGTTTCAGAGCATCTGTCTCGCCCAAGAGCTGATGTGTGGGTCTTGAAGATGCTGCCAGGTCAGTACTTTTGGGTGGGACTCATCTACCTTAGGTGTTTCATTGGTTGATCGTTCAGAATTAGAAGGGTGATTGTTGACAAGTCACCAAAAGTAGCGTTCGGATTTGATCTAGAGGTAAGTGATGGGTTGCTAGGCTAATTTAGTAATTTTTGTATTTCTCGTGTAAGTTAACTGAAGGCATTTAGATTTTTTCTCTTTTAGGAGAGGAAGTGTGCGAAGGAGATAGTTCGTTCGTGTGGAGGTGGGGCAGTGTGCCGCATGTGTATTATAACTCTTTTGTTTTTTTAATCTAATTATTTATTTAAAAAAAACCCCTAAACCATGAACATAACCATTGAAAATATACTGTATTGTTATATTTAGAATTTGCAAGGAATGACATAAATTGGCTAGTCTTTAGTGGTTAACTAGTTATATTCTTCTCTCTTTTCCATTGTTTCTTGATTTTATCCTTCTTCCTCTCAATCAATAAGAACATAATGAAAATAAAAAAAAGAAGCAACACCAATGACAGTATTTCATGTTCAAAGACACGTACAGGGAAGTCTAAAGAATTGTAATTGAGTTATAGTCCATAAATCATCACAGTTCTAAGAATATAAATAGGAGAAAAAAATTTAAGATTGAAAATGCCTACGAATTTGCTGCACAATTTTCCTGATTTCAATCATAGAAGCCCAAGTATAGTGTGATATAGTAAGTTCTTTCATATTAAGAGTACTAATCATGCTTATTTTCTCCACCTTAGTTATGTCCTTTTCTTCCATAATAATAATTATTACTCACGGAAACAATTGACAAATTCCAAGTTGAAATGCTCAAAAAATTGCCTCGGGTTTCTGCTGATTGGACCTACATTACGGAATCACTATTAACTAATTGACGTAATTCTCACGTCCAACTCCCCGAAAGAAACAGATACTACAATACATTTTATGCTAACGACCGTTTGCTAAAATTTTTAATTGTGATTTTTTTGTTATAAATGTTATAATTTTTATTAAATTTTATATAGTTTTATAAATTTTTGTATTATTTGTCTTGATTTTTGTGTTATATTAGAATATTTTTTTAATTTCTATAATATTCTTTATTAACTTTTATGTTTAGAAAATTTGAAAATCAAATTCAAAAACCGAAACCGAACCAAACAAACTCTAAAATTTCATGGTCTTCCCCAGGCAACAACTTTGTAGTCTCTTTATTACAATTGTACTCGTAAACAGCAAATATTCTACTCTTTAGTAAATCAAATTTGACTGCGTTATAAACAATGAAAGACAAGTTCAAGTTATAAAAATAAGATGCACCCACATCTTTACATTTAATATATTTCGTAATTGATATGGTTTATTTTTAATATCTAACTAAACAAGACAAAATTTACTATTAAAAAAGTCATTATTAAAAACTTATTTTTTCATAATTTTAAATTATAATTCACAACTATAATATTATCACAATTTGTCACATTTCTATTATTGTACCTATATTATTTATAATTATCATAATTATTTACAATATAATTTGCAGTCCCTAATTTAAAAATATTGATACTTTCATTTTATCTCATTTTTATTAAAGTCTTAAATATTGTACTAGTATCGATATTAGATTAGACTTTAAAATAGTATTGTATTGGTACCGGTCAATATTAATACTCTTTCGAATAATTTTTTAAAATTATATATCAATTTTTAAATTTTATAAAATTTGTAAAATAATTCCTAAGTATATTTATCTTAAAAATAAAACTTAAATATTTAAATTAAAAAAATAAAAATAAAAAATTTTCTTTTTTTCAAAATTTTTTATAATTTTTTATAATTTCTGATATGAGTCAGTATAAATTGATATAACACGTTTTAATCGACCGAAACAGTCGATATTAGATATAACCCATCCTCAATACGATACAAACATAAAAAATGAAATTTAAAATGTACACATCACATCATTAGAAAAGTAGAATTTATTCTAAAAAAAAAAGTTGCAAACTTTGACCTTAGTCGCCAGTCCCCACTCAAAACTTATCATCATCAGTGTCTCACTGTCTCCACTCTCCACTCTCCACGTCATGACATCATCTCCATACTCCCAACAACTGTTGGACCTATCCATTAAACCAGTCCCTTCATTTCTAATAATAAAATACAACTAAAATAGCATGATGATCGTAATGTAGGTCATTTTTCTTCTCAGCCACAATAAAAGTTCAAATAGAACTTCAAAATGATTTTATATATAAAAAAAAGGGGAGCACGCCCATTTTTAACATGAATGTAAATTGAAAATCAATTTTGGACAAGAACTTCCATTGTCATTAATTATTATTATGACATATTAGTATTATTCAAAGTTGAACAAATTAAATAATCAAGGATAGTTGCATGATTGCAAACTTAGTTGCTTTATATTATTGGTGTTATTAATGTCTTTATGAATTTTTGTGATTTCAACGATTATTACTCCTTTTCATAGGAATAAAATTAAAGAAAATATTGGATTTTAAAACTATTTTATAAAAACAACCTGATTTGTCCATTATTCATATTTTCTTCTCTTATTCTTTTATTGTAAGAGGATTATGTCTTTTAAAATTTTAAGTTAGAAGTATGTTTATATAGTTTATTTTAAATTGCTTATGATAGTAATTCTTTCGGCCAATATATTAAAAACTGATTCGGATATTAAATCGGTAAGGTAAAAAGTTCAATTTTTAAAAATTAAATCAATATTAAACTATTATAAAATTAGAATAGAACTAGTATAGGGTTATTTATCGAAATAAAATAACATTTACATCTAGTTTGATTTTTAAGGATTTATCAATTTGTTTTATCATTTAACCAAGCATCATGCATCATGCATCAAGGTCGACAGACATAACTCGAGAGAGAGAATCGATGATTTAATCGATCGAAATAATTAAGAGGTTAGGGAAGACTTGGCCCCTGATCTGTGGCCATACCTAATTTTTTAAAGGAGAAAGTTTAATTTTGTGCTTTGAAAATTTTAAAATTTACAAATAATAGATCTAGAATTGACAAATTAGAGTCTTAAATTTTAGGTTTCAGAGTTTTAAATTGTAAAATTTAAGATTTTAAGGCATTAAAATTTAGGTTTTAAAGATTTTAAAATTTATAATTTAGAATGTTAGAATTCGTAAGATTTTTTTTTTGTAATTTTTCAAATCAAAGAAGGGCATAATAGTTATTAAAAATTAACAAAGATATTTTATTAGAATACACATTTTGTTCGTGGAGGCTACAAAGGATTCCCACCAGTGCCGTGTTATCGGTCCTCTTAGTCAAATATTATCCCGCTCACGCAACAGTTTACAACTCAAATTAAGACAAAACTTATGGTATCTTTATTTCAGATTTATAAATCTTTTCTTTTTATAATAAAATTTGACAAACGAACCAATGTACCGAAGAACACTCTCTTGTCCGAGATAATAACAGATATGGACTTGTGCAGCTAAAATTTCATGCAGAATGATGACGTTGTGCAAATGAAGTGATAATTAAATACGTCACACGCTATATGCTAGGTCCCGCACGAAGGGTGACACTGACACCTCGTGGTTTCGTATAAAAGGGAAACTACATTGGTTACAGAGAATCACTTAACTTCTTATTTACACAAATTATCTATATAATCTTGCAGTGAGTACCAGGTGTGCAATTCCTGATAAAAAAATGGCCCTTCCCTCGGTGGTATCATCTTCAGTTCGCGGTATCACCAGCAGGGTTGTGGCCGAAGACCAGACAATAACTAGAAGATCTGGAAATTACCGACCCGCGTTATTGGACTATAACTATATCCAATCACTAACCAGTGACTTCGTGGTATATTTTTTCTAGTTGAATTCATCTTCTTCTTGTGTCTTTAATCATTCTATGTATACCAAGTAAGTTTTGGGGTAGATTTTGTAAAACTCGGAAGTTATAATTGGTTATCATGTGCAGGAGGATTCTTACGCAATACGAATCGAGAAGCTAAAGGAGGATGTGAGATTGATGCTTGAGAATAAAGCGATGAATCGTTTAGATCAACTGGAGCTGATTGACACCATTCAAAGACTTGGGGTAGAATACTGTTTCCAAGACGAGATAAACAGAATATTGGCGAGAATTGACAACGATAAGCGGAATAATAATGTCATGTCACACGGTGATTTATGTACCGAAGCTCTTGAGTTTATACTCTTAAGACAACATGGTTTTAAGGTTTCTCCAGGTACATATATATTTCAAAAGAAAATTGTTTTTCAATAATTTTTGCAGCTAATCTCTTCATTAACAATCTAATGCAAACTGCAGAGACCTTCAGTATTTTCAAGGACAATCTACAGAAATTCAAAGCATGCCTTTGTGAGGATGTTGAGGGATTGCTATCTCTCTATGAAGCGTCATTTCTCGCGGAAGAAGGTGAGAGCATGTTGGAGGAGGCCAGAGATTTTGCAGTGGAACATCTTAAAGAGTATGTGAACTACAAAAAAGGTGATTACATATCCATGTTAGTTAGCCATACCCTCGAGCTCCCGTTGCATTGGAGAATGGCAAGGTTGGAAGCCAGATGGTTCATGGGTGTGTACCAGAGTAAACATGACATGAATCCTTTGCTCCTTGAATTCGCCAAAATGGAATACAACAATCTGCAGGCAGTTCACCAGGAAGATTTGAAACGAGCTTCCGAGTAAGATTTATATTTTTTCTTAAACATTTTATCATGTTTCTAATCTAGCCGTTTGTCTTTTTCAAGTTCATATTGCTTCGACGGACTAAATTCAGTTTGACAAGAGTTCTGGCCGGGGCGAACCTTAGTACAAATAGGACAAACTAGTTTTAGTTAAAATTGGACAGACCTGGAGTCAACCGTTCAAATCAAATCTGATTGACTCAAACTCGAACATGGTTTGAAACAGATTTTTTGAATGAGACAAAAATCAATAGATCAAATCAAGTGCAGTCGAATTCAAATACTAGTTTAAATTATTTTCATGCCTCAACACCTAAATTATTTTCGTTTTTAGTTTTAATTTTTTATTTTTTTAAACACAAAAATCGATAAAAAAACACATTAATAAATACAAAAATTGATAAATAAAACACAATTACTAATATAAAAATATAACAATCACAACAAAAATCACAATCCACAACTCAACAAAACATCCCCTAAAAGTTTTATCTTACTCACTGCAGGTGGTGGCAACACACGGGTTTCTCACAAAAATTACCGTTTGCAAGAGAAAGAATAGCGGAGTGTTTCATTGGCTCATTGGGGTTAGCAATGGAACTTCAATATAGTTATTTTAGAACAGAGTGCACAAAAATCATTCAACTAGCTACAACAATTGATGATATTTATGATGTGTATGGAACCTTGGAAGAACTCGAGATCTTCACTTCTGCCGTCGAAAGGTTAGTTCCTCGTCACTTTCATGTGTGCATATCTATATATACACATACATAACGACTATGTATTCATACAATTTTATTTTAGGTGGGATCTAAATATGATGGATCGGCTTCCGGAATATATGAAGCTACCCTTTTTAGCCTTGGTGAATTTAGTAAATGAAATTGCTTACATTGCTCTCCGGGATCATGGCGTTGACATCCTTTACTTCCTCAAGAAATCGGTATTTGAACATTATTCCCTAGATCTTAACTGTGTATAGAATTTAGTAATTATATGTGTGTTTCAGCATTTTATACACTGAATTTCTCTGACATATACATTTCCCATTCTATTTCTTCAGTGGACAGATTTATGTAAAAGTTTTTTAGTGGAGCACAAGTGGTACCAAAGTGGATATAAGCCAACTCTCCAAGAATACTTGGACAATGGATGGATAACCATAGGCGGTCCAGTTATTCTGCTCCACACATATTTTCTAATAGCAAATCCAATTACAGACAAGGCTATGGAATTCCTGAAGGGAGAATTGTATCCTAATATCATCAAAAGGTCGTCTATGATATTCAGGCTTGCAAATGATCTTGCAACCTCATCGGTACGTATGCAAAATTCAATCCTTATTGATGAAAATTTGTGTTTTTGTTAATTGATTCTTGTATTATTTGATCTTCTATTCTATTCTTAAATAGCATGAGTTACAAAGAGGTGATGTTCCAAAGTCAATCCAATGCTACATGCATGAAACTGGAGCTTCTGAAGAAGAAAGTCGTGCCCATTTTTATGATTTGATCAGTGAAACATGGATGAAGTTAAATACAATTGGAGGAAGTGATACATCATTTTGTAGAGAATTTGCCCTAATATGTATGAACATGGTAAGAACGGCGCAACAATTTTACCAGCAAAGTGATGAGTTTGGCATTGTTGATCGTGAAACCAAGGGTCGTTTCTTGGAACTGCTTGTTCAGCCTGCTCTACTTAAATAAATGTCCTCTATTCTAGGCAAATCATGAGTTTCCCCTTTCCCAACATATTATGCCTTGTTGTACGATATATACAAATAATGCATTTTATTAGAGTAATTTTGTTATTTGAAAGATCTAAATCCAAATCTTTAGGACGTAATCCCTGATTTTTAGGAATTTTGATTGAATATATATATATTAGTTAAAATTAAAATATTTATTAGGGACTAATTAGTAATGTTACTTTAATATATATATATATATATATCCATGTATTCGAACCATTGGAATCAATGAATATTATTTTTAGAAAGTTCATAACCTTGTCCTGGATGCTCCTACATATCATAATACTGTTCGATGATTTCAGAGTGAAGTGATACAAATATCTTCGTTGGTACCATTAAGAAAATTTGAAATGCTATTAGTCAGACATATCCCAAAGTTCGTGATGATGCTTGAATCTACGAGATTAAAACAAAAATTTCATCAATCAAACAAGGGATTTGATCTGTCATAGAATACTATAATCTCTTGCAAGGTTTATGGGAGGAAATGGACTACTACCAATGTATTCAAATGTGTTACAGTTAAGATGTTGCAATTTTGTAGTGTGAATGATGAATTCGATTCCATGAAGATACAAATATTAGAAAAAGAAGACCTATTTCTTTTGAATGAGATAATGTCAATTATTTGAACTGAAAAATGACAAAGAAGCATCATACTTGAGAATCTCATGGGAGATGGTTCTGCTTTTGTGATTATAACAACCAGAGTAAAAGAATATAATGTTTCACAACCTATTAAAGGAACTAGTAAATGAGTAGATTGATCAGCTTCCTTCATCAAAACTCTCTTCCCTCCATACTACAAGAAACATCGACATAGCAGGAACAGTATTGGAAACTCAATGGCAAACCCTTAATAAATAACTGAAGTGTGAGTAATAAAGGTAAAGTACATACGTAGCACTCCTATTACCAACAAAGGAGATTTACATAGTTCAATATGTGAATCAAACAAGGAAAAGAAAGAGAAATTGAAGAATTTATTAGGATCTCTTGAAGCAAACATGAAAGGTTGCATAGACATTTCCAAGTATCTCTTCTCTTTTTGTATGAATATTGTCTCGAAAATTTTTTTCTTCAATGATTTAGGTAATTGATTTAGAAGCCACGTATCACATGATATGTTCTTCCAAATGTTTCACTTTCTATACTTCTTACTTTAACCATAAGAAGATAATCATAGGTCCATCATCTATTAAAAGACATTTATATGAATAATTCCCTTATATTATGAGATGTTCTTCATATTCCCAAAATTACATGTAAACCTTATTTCTATTGAAAAAATCCCTTCCAATTCTACTTACCAAGTGACATTCTGCCCCTCATATTGTGTACTTTAAGAATAAGCCATGAAGAGGAAAATTGATCGATGTTAGTTTGAGGAATATCCTTTGCTAGTTAGAAGATTAAAGTGGAAGAACAATTGAAATTTTCTTTTCATTATTCCTTTTCAAGTTTATTTTGTCCGATAAAGAAAAATTTTGATTTTATCATCATCATTTAAGTTACTTATCTTTCATTATCCTTAAGTTGATGATTCATTCATCATTTAAATAGTCAGTTCTAGAGTCAACTTTTTTATTTAAAAAAACTTAAATCAAGCGGAGTCAACTTTTCATTGTCATGACAATGAACTTTCAAAGGATAAACATACTTCTTTTTTTATAAGAAATACAAGAACTCTTCTTCCTTTATTTTCCGTATTCATAGAGATAATAGAGGCCCTCTATGATTCTAAATATTTCTAGTGTTAGATAGTTCATCTGATTTATTAATTATTTTATTCGAATAACATGGATTTATCTTTTGAAAAATAAAATTGATATTAGGATAATTTTCCTAATTTTTATATCATTATAAAATTTAATGTGAGTCTTAAGCATTCTATTTTAATAATGTCAAAGACTTTTGTTTGATCAAACCCTCCCTCCATTCTATTTTTCTTTTCGAGCTTTTTCTTTTTTGTATTTATCATGAATAGCTGCTAATTTATGTAGATAATGGACATCTAATTGTTCATATGGTACCTTTGTAGTTGTTGTATTAAAAAAGATATATAATTAAAAATTTTAAATTGACTTAAAATATTTCAATTTGATACATTTTACATCTATGAACTTAGTTTTAAAATAGCACAACAAATTACTTAAATTTTACTAATGGATCTCGTATCTCGATAAAATATAAGATTTGATTATGTAATTGGCAGGTGATGAACATTCACAACCACTATCTCATGAAATAATTCAAATGTGTTTACATATCTTATAGTCTATTTAAAATAGATAGAGATCTTTAAATTCTTCTATGAAATAAGTACTCGTTACTTGACAACAAATATTTTCTGTAAAATATAACATATTAAAGCTATCATCCTTATCAAGAATTCAAAAAGTATCAAACTCTTTACACTTATAACTGACCCAAAAGAGGTTACTTAAACTCTTTCCGTTTCAACTCCCACCATTGGAGAAAGAAAAAAAAAGAAGACATAAAGTTGGCTAAGTTCCAGGACTAGTTTACTAATAAGAGTCATCTCATACGGAAAGAGATATCAGCATCATAACTAAGGTTATTATCATTGCATGTAGTTGGCAAAGTAATTAGAGGATATTTAGTTGGATTGTGGATTATGATTTTTTGTTGTGGTTGTTATATTTTT
>JAOXYD010139339.1:0-10770 GCA_028565735.1 Pinacopodium congolense
TTTGCCTTTTCATCTACCAATCCAATAACCTTGATTCCTTCAATCACAACACAAATAGAGGTTTGTTTTCTCTTCATAACATAGTCGCCCATAGCCTTTAAAAAGTAACCTCTAAAGGGGACTAAAAAAGAACTCATGTCTTTTCTTTTTATATTAAATTGGCTATTAGGAATAGAAACCCTAATTTGTGTGTTCTGGAATACTTTTTCTCTAATTTAGTCTTTAAGTATCCTTTAATATTTGGGTTTCTTGGGACGAAAACGTTTATGGATTGCATTTCTCCTTTTGACCTTGTTTGTGCACCACAATGGTAGTCTAGTTTAAAACAAAACAGCAATGTTATAGTCTTACATTTTACTTCTATCTTATTTTAGAAAATAGTCTTCTCTGAACATTTGAACCCTAAAATCAAAAGTTTACTTACAAACTTCATAAAAACAACTAATTAAAAGGCTAAATTTATTTTAAAAAATGGGTTAAAATAATAAATAATACACTAATAAAAACATAATTAATCAATTTTAAAATGGAATAATTATATTTAATTAAAAAATAATTAATTGTAACAAAAATATTGATAAAAATAAAATGATTAAATTTAATTTATAAAATTAAATTAAATCAAAATGAAAGTGAAATTCTTACAATACAATTTCATATTTTTTTAATTTTTGAGAGAAAAACCAAGGATAACAATGGGTGATAATCCTTGGAACAAGAACTTAGATGTGAATGATTGTGGGGGAGGTAATTATAGAAGATTTGGGAAAGTATTTTGCTATGGAGCTAGCATCCACACACGAAAACTGATTATAAAGAGACATTATCCAAGTGGTTGTTGATAGATTGAATGGAACTGCATTTGCTTGCGTATGGACAAACTAGTAGTGGCTGAAAGTTAGATTAGTCATCATTAAAATCCTAGTGGAAACGACACTTAACTCACTTAGATACTATCAATATGATAGGTGCACTTGCTTAAAGTTGTGAGATATAGAAGTTTAAAATAAAATTAAAACTCGCACCATCAACAAGATATTTAAAAAATAGGGGACTAGATGAAAAGAAAGAGAACGTTCTTCTTACCTTTGAATAATCTTCTTTTCTCTCCTTTTTTCCCATAATCAATCTTTTATCTCCTTCAGTGGCTGAATTTTTATTTTTTATTAAAGTAAAATGAAGCCTTAAAACCTATTGATTGTGAGATGTTTAATTTTATTACAATTCAATTTATTTTTTCAGATATTAAAATGTTCTTTTGTTTTTATAATTTATGACTATTTCAATTAATAATAAGGGTCTACATCTAATTTGTTATTGTGATGGTCAATTGTTAAATTGAAAACCAAATATGTAATTATTTAATCCCTTTAATCTATATAGTGACTAAGATTTAATAATTTGTTGAATGAGGAATTTTTATTTTCTAGGAAGAGCATTTAACTAGATTAAATGCAACTGTGAGTCTTTGTATTGTCTATATAGGAATTGAATTCCACATTGAATATTTGAATTAAATTGATAATCTTTTTCATAGACGACCAATCTTATTCCAATGGTGAAGGTAGTCTTAAATCAAGGTTAGTTTAATTGATTGTTTTTTTATTAATCATTAAATATTATATTCTAATTTCAATTAACAATTCTTCATGTATTTTAAATCTCACCCACACCTAACGTATTTTATTATCTTTATTGCAAGTTGCAATTAACTAATTAAAAAATCTTTGTGGAAATGAATCTTTCTCTTGTATTACATTTTTATTATAGGAGTCAGAATTTATATCTAGGTGTTGATGACAACACGCTAAAATTCGGCGCCTTTTTAGGGGAGTTCTTAATGGTGGATGCTCATTATCAAATCTTCAAAACAAGGTGATTTAAGATTTTATCCAGAGATAGAAAGAACTACATGAAGGTTAAGGAATAAAGTCAAAAGGAGATTTCAAAAACATAAGTCGACTCGTGAAATGGAAGAAGAAGAAATAATGGATGAAAATTGAACTCTAAAAGAGCTTGCCGCCCATATTTAAACTAATAACTTCTTTGTATTACTTTTCCTTATTTAGATTCTAATACTATTTTTGAATTAAAATATAGTCTAATCCATCTTTTTCCTATTTTTCATGGCTCCACGAGTGAAGATCCTCATAAACATTTGAAGGAGTTCTATATGGTATTGATGGATATGAAATTGAATGGAGTGATTGAAGAATAAATCAAACTAAGAGCCTTCCCCATTTTCCTTAAAAGATGATGCACAAGATGGACTCCACTACTTACCTACTAAAAACATCATCACATGGCATAAGATGAAGAGATTATTCTTTGAGAAGTTCTTCCATACCTCAAAAGTCATCAATAATAGGAAAGACTTTTATGGTATATGGTAGTACAATGGAGAATACTTGTATGAGTATTAGGAGTAGTTTAAAAAGTTTTGTGTAAGATACCCTCATCATCAAAACCTAATTAAAAATATGGAATCTAACTAACATTAATTCATAATAAGATTAAATTATCCATCCAGGCATGTTAATAAGGTAAGCTTTTCTTCCCTTAAACAATGGCTTGACAACCTTACTTTGCATTAAAAAAAACTATAGGAAAGATGATAACAAAGGCTTACAAAATTTTCTAAATGTTGGACATCCAACTAATTTGTTCCCAACACTTGGAGATAGAGTTCTTTGAACAAGCTTATGCATCAAGTAGATTTCAAGATAACCACAAGGGAATTAAAAACCTTTCTTAAATACATATAACCTAGGTTAAAGAGATCATCCCAATCTTTATTATGGTAATTTTTACAAATGAATCATTCCACACATAATTTTTAATAATATAAGTAGCCCTACCCTCCTAAAAACTAGTTCAAAGCTCTAATTCAGGTATGTCTCGTAAAGATATTTTATATGTCTCTTAAAGATATTTTAAATACGTTAGATACTAATATTTTGTGATTTCAAAAAAAGATAAAAACTATTATTCAAATTGTAGAGAATCAAATGAGTCAAATTGCAATTATAATTAATCAGTTAAAAGCATAAAGTTCTTGTAGGTTATCCTCTTACATTATCATGAATATAAAGGAGAATGTAAGTGCAATGTGTAGAGGAGTGGAACAGAGATGGAGTCATCAAATAAAAAGTCAAACTTTGCCTTTGTATTAAGAGAACATAAATGAGGGTGCGATAGAAAACAAATCTTCTAACAATAACACATAAAAAGGTAAGCCTTCCCCTTACTTGTTCCTGCTTTTCTTAAAGCTTTAGTGGAAAAATGAAAATATAAGCTTAAAGTAGTTTTGTATGAGATCTTCTAAAAATGTGAGGTAAAAATTCCACTCTTTGATGCTTTAAGCAAGTGCCTTATTATACTACTTTTTAAAAAAGAATTGTACATAATGAAAAGAAAGTCAAAAACTTAAACGATGTGTAAAAATAAGAGTAGGAGAAAAAGTATCAATGTTACTTGAAACGAAACTCCCTAAAAATTGTAAGGATCTAGATATATTTTACATTCCTTGTGTGATAGGTAATACCAAAATTGAAAAGGGGACATTACTTGAGAGCATTTATTAATTTCATGCCATACTTTATATATATGCTACCCTTAATCTTATATCCTTAGAAAAAAAATTGGTGTAATAATTTAGTTAGTTGATAGATCAGATGACTATTAAAAAGGGTTGGTAGACGATGTTCCAGTTTAAGTTGAAAATAAATTAATTTTTCTAATAATTTTTATGTTCTTGAAATGAAAAGAGATTATCAAATATCATTAATAACCAAAACAAAAATAGATATTAAAAAAGGAACACTTACCATAAAGTTTGAGGGAGATGTTATTCAAATTAACATTTATGATGTCATAAAATATTCTGATGATGATTATCATATTTATTCAGTTGAAATGATTGATTCTTTAGTACATGATATCTTCAAACTCGATGGAAAAAGAAGAATTGAAAGTTTCCATTCATAAAAATCTTGAGAAAGAAGATGATAAAATTGAACTTAGGTGATAATCTGCAAAAGAAATTGACAATATTGAATAGATTCCTATAGTTGAAATCAGCAAATAATGTAAGGTTGGATGATAGTGGAGAGCATAAGAAATTGCAATTCTAAGAATTAAATAAAATTTACAATGATGCCTATTAAAGTTTTGTGATTTATAAGAAGAAAACAAAGGTCTTTTCATGATAAAGTGATTTTTAGGAAAGAGTTTTCAATTTGTCAAAAAGTCCAGATTTACCATTTTAAACTTCATTTATTTTCAAGTAAGTTACAATCTCATTAAATTGGACCTTTTTTTTATTACTAACATAATTCCTTATGGCATAGTTGAAATTCAAATTTTAGCAACATCCAAAGTGTTAAAGGCTAATAGTCATAGACTTAAGTCCTTTTACAATACTTTTCAAGTAGAGAATATAGCAAAATTGGAATTAAAAGATCCCATCTATATTAACTAATAAGCAGAGGCATCAAATTGAGTTAATCAAATTAAATAAAGGCACTTCTTGAGAAGTAGTCTAAGTTTCCAATTTTATTTAGACAATTTTATCTAGTCAATTCACATTTTATTTCATATGTCATTGCTTTTAACTTTTATATTTACATTTTATATTTATTACATCCCAGTGCCTCTCTATCTCTACCCATTACCTCATCCTCATACTTTATAACTGCTATTAATATTCTCTCTTCCATAAAAATTCAAGGAAATTCTCCTTTTTAAAATTTAATTTTTCTTATTTTGTTTAATTGTGCAAATACTGAGGATAATGTTTAATTTTATTGAGGGGGAGGGTGAATTTGGTTATGTGCATATTCTTGTTCTTTGCTTGTTATGTTTGTGTTTTGTCATAAATATATGCTTTCCATTTGCTTATGTAGGAATTATTTAGGGATTTGTTTTTGTTAATGCCTATGTTTAGGATGATTTAATTAAATAGTTTATAAGAAATTTACTTTGAGCAGATTGAATTACATACATGCCATAAGATTAAATTGATTAAACATGAGGGTTACACATACTTAATGGTTGAATATGCTAGGGATATGAGCTTAAAAGAATTTTGACAATTGAGTGGTAAAGCAATATGTGAAGTTGAGTTAAATTGCATTAACTCATGAGCTTTAAGCTAAAACAAATTAAAATATTTATATCTATCTATTCTTTCTTTGACATGAGATATTCTTTTATATGAGGATATATTTGGAACTTGCTTTTAATCATTCTAAGACCACATCGATATATATATATATGTTTATGTGTATGAAAATGATAAAGGTCATCTTTTTGTTTAAATCATGAGTTCAAATATTAAATCTTCTACTTTCACCCGTTCGATTCAAACAATATAAAAACACGAATAAATTGCAAGAAAATTATAAATTCATTAAATTAAAGATAAATCAAAACGTATGACATGCTAGATTCCTTTTGCCTAAATCTATATCCTAGTTTAGTTCATAATTAAGGAAATCCAACACAACAATTATAAAGAAAACAAGATAAAGAACTTATTATCCTTAGTTCTTGAATCTTTAAAGAATTCTTATTGAAATTTGATTCTATGGTTATAGAATAATTTAATCTCAATCAAAATTATTGCAGAAGCAGATTCTAAATGACTACATAATGTCTCTAGGCCAAAAGTTTCTCTACTTTTCATTCACTCTCCTATCTCTGAAAAAAGCCCCCTTTCTTTTCCTCTTTATCTATTTTTAAACTTAAAAACCCACCCCTTAATAAATTGCATAACTCTTAAACATAACACCATATTCTATCCATGTTATGCTTTACATCTATTTTAGAAATTATATCTTTAACACAGGACCTATACGAGAGTGTGTTCAATGTCATGTTCTAAGCATGGGCTTAACATAGGGGCATGTTCACTATGTAAAAAGGACAAAAGGTGTTGAGATTGAACATGGCCCCAACACGAGTAACGTGTTAATGACGTGTTTCGAGCTCCTTCTCCTTTTTTTTCAAAATTGATCTAATTTTTTTAAGTTCTTCTCAAATTTTGCTCCTTTCGATTGTGTTGGTAGAAAATAAGATCTGTAGTGATAATGCTTTTTTAATTGAGTAGAACATCCTTCAAAATTAATCTAGAATACAAGCAATATTCCAGGAAAATAATGCCAAATATAATGCATGTTTAGCACACACATCAAACTCCCTCACATTTAAATAATTAATTATTCTCAAGCAAACTAATATATCATTCAATCGTAAATAGAAAATAATCTCAAGAAAAGTGTTAGACCAATTAAACATAACCGTTGAACATTTTCCACTAATCATTTAATCATAAAGGATCTTTAAAACATTATGAAACTAATCGCTTGCATCAATTTACAAGTTGATTCAATCCACTTCATGAATCTTCAAACTGTAACTTGAATCACGAAACTTAAATTATAGTAAAATGAACATAAATAAGATACTTGGTTTAACCTTCAAACACAATCACATCCTTTATTTATTGATAGGACTTAAATTTAAAACGAAGAAGTAAAGGTTTCTCTTAAAAGTCATCTAGCTTTTTTACGTGAAAATAAACATCTTGTCATGAATACTTTGAGTTATTTAATGAAATCACTATCTTAAATGGCCGCTAGCATTACTTTTTAACTTATATCCTCTTATTAGGATGAAGTCATTAGAGTGAAATTACTGGGCTTACTTATTCACCCTTTTTTTCAAATAATAAAATTACTTAAAAGAAGTCATAATTACTTATGCATGTGAATCTTAAGCATAGAGTATCATGATGATTATCATGTATTCATTCTCTAAATTTATAAAGATAATCAAATTTGTTTATTTACCAACACTCATAGCTAATCATATAAACATTTTAAATCTCCAAAATATTAAATTCATAATAGATTATCTTTAATGGTATGTTTTCATAGAAAAAAATTTTCTAAAAAATTATTTTTTATAAGGAAATTTATGACAAGATAGATAGGTTTGAGATAATATATCATATTTTTAAAATCCCCCTTTTAAAGTAAACATTGTCCTTAATATTTCAAACATGCAAGGTAATAATAAACATGAAAAAAAGGGTAAAGAGATAGTAGAGGTCTTAAACTTCCCTGGTTTTAAGTCTCATAGTCTAGTCAAATTGTGATTCCAGTCCATTGAGTTATTATTAAAGTGAAAATGGATTACAAAGAAAGCTTTGATAAAAAGTGAGTCAAAATAAAGCTATAATGCGAATAATAAATGTAAATTAATCTGATTGAGAATGTTAACCTAATGAAATTCAGAAGATAGCATAATAAATGGTCTTGTGGGGAAGGGGGGACTATCATAAGTAGTACATGTGTTGGTCCTCTACCTAATGAAAGGATATTATTGTCATGAAGCTCCTAATAGAAGACTCTATCAGCATTGTCCTCCTGTCATCATCATACAAAGCAATTGCCTCTATAGTCAATGGAAAAGGCTCAGTTGGCTCTCTAAAATGTCAACCTTTAGCATAATCTCCTTTAGCATGCTTCGCATTAGCTTAAGTCTCACCATCTTTGTTTATAGCCTCCTCTAGCTCTATTAATGCATATGCCACCTCCTCTCTTACAAATACCTCCTCAAGTAAAAAAGGGTGGAGGAAGAATCTCCACTCCTATATGTCATGCAAGCCACACTAAGGAATCACCTAACCAACGTATATGTGTCTCAATATAAGCAAGACTAATTAGTTGAGGTGTTAGAGCAAAAAATGATGATAGAGGAGTTAAGTTGGGATCTCTCACTAGATGTGGTCAATATTTTACTAATTTTTAATAAAATACATTCCAATCCTTAAACTAAACAATAATATGACCACTAAGGCAAATACACCTATCATATCGTTGTATAGCTTAGACAAGTCTGAATGTCGTCTTACAATAATTGAGTTATCATTACTAACTATCTTTCTATTTTCTAATATAAAAGAAGAGTGATTTAATTAAATTTATAATTAAACTAAAATTAAGAAAAACTCAATTTCTAAAACTTAATCTAAGAAATTTACATAAATAACTAACAACTAATGAGATTAAACACCTAGATGAGTTATTCCTTTAAGGCATAAATAGGTTTATTTTTTAATTTTGATTTAATATTTACCATATTTACTTAAACTGTAGAATTCTTAAATTGAATTATATTCTCTCTCGAGTTATATGACTCCTATCCTCTTGCTTGATTAATTAGAAGTGTTTCTTAATTAATACCCTAATTGAAAGCATTACTATGATCTATAAATCCTATTATTTTGGCTAGATTTACACCTAACCCAGAAAACTCATGTAAGTCTATCTCTAGATCTCCATGTAAGTCTCATTACTTATGGATTGATTTATTCATATAGGTAATCTCTCAATCTAAATATATGAAATAAAATATGGAATTGACGTTTACTTTTGCATAGAAATCAAAACTAATCCATTATATCTATAAATAAACTTAAGTTGTTAGGCTTATATGAAACCTAACAAAGGGGTAAATTAGGTATTAAAATTTTCTTTAAAATTATTCAAACTAATCTTTTATCAATTTTTTTAAACATGGAATTGACATAAAGAATAATGATAAATTAAACAACATAAAATAGATGTATAAAAGTAAAAGAGGAAGGAAGAGAGACACAACTGATTTATACTAGTTCGGAGTGATCCATTTATCCTTATGTCTAGTTCTCAACACTACTATTAAGATTATTGCACTATTTCAACAAAAGAATATAACGTTAGAGTACAATCCTTTCCAAGACTCAAGGATAACCTCACCACATTCTCTTTTCAAGGATAAGGAATAACTTTATAACACTACTTTTTCAAAGCTAAGAAATAATCCTTACACAAAGTTCACTCTTAATTTTCCAACCCTACAATTGCTATAACACATAAACCCTTTATAAAATGTCACTCTTTTGGCTTATCAAGGTGTTATGGTGCTCACACAAAATGTAAAAAAGAATGCATAAATGAAGTCAACACAAAACTTCACTAAGTTCTCATAAAAACTCTTAACAATACTCTAAACACTTGTATAAATCTTCCACAATATTTTTCACATCAAATATAACACACAAAATACATATTTATACAAAAAAATAACAATATTTCTGTTTCCCAATGGATACATATCATTATAATTCATTTATTATTTTTACTCTTTCAAACATAGTCATTGCGCAATGTTCATTGCATTTTCACTGAGTTCGATCAACTTATTTTTCCATTTAGTTTACCGACACCTCTGGGATCACGCACTTTGACCTATCTTGGCCCAAACCAATTAAACCTAACCTAAATCATATCTTAACCCAAATCAATATATTTAAACACATATCAAACAATTCCAACCATATCTTAACATATTTTACACTATTAAGCACATTTAGATTTATTTATCTTATTAAAATACCTTAACATATTAATCTAAACAATTTCTTTATCCATTCATCTTTTAATCAATTCATGCAATACTACACATGTATGCATCCATACATCAAGAGGATTTTCACATACACATCAAGTACAAACAATATCTCTTGATTATACATCCTATATGAAAATACATGATTGAGTCCTTTCAATCTATGGTAAGATCAAAAAAGAATACTTACATAAATATTCACTCATAACAACCTATCAAAATCTATTCTTGAACTTAATCTTCTATCTTCAATCTTTAAGTTCATTTCCAATGCTCTTCATCCATCAACTTGGTCTTCAACCATTTCCACATACTTCATAAACTCTAAGCAAAGGCTTCATATTCATGTACTCCAAGTCTTTACCAAACACTTAATGATTTGTATTTATCAATCTATCTTAATAAATACAACAAGCTCTACAAACACATTAGTGAAAATACTTTATCATCATCAAAGTAAAGATGAAACCAACCATTAGTTCAACAATATCCCCTTTTTTGATGATGACAAAACTATGTGATATTAAAAGTATATAATAAAAAAATTATATAACTAACCTATACATATATGTAAATCATATGCAAATAAAAACAAAAAAAAAGTTGCTTCTCCTTTCTAATATCACATCTATCATTGTCTTCTCCCTCTTTTTGTAATCATAAAAAAGTACACAACCAATCATAAAAAGGTGTAAAACTGAAACACTAATATAAAATAAGTCACAATACTAATAAACATGAAACTAGGCCTGATCACGGTTAATAAACCGTCGGTTATAGTTTATAAAAATCTATAAACCTTAACCTAACCGCCAGTTTACGGTTTAAATTACGATTTGAAAATCGTTGGTTACGGTTTAACCAACGGTTTACCAACGGTTTAATCGTTGTTTTATTAATTTCAAAATGTTATTTCTAAATTCTAAATTTTAAATTTTAAATTTAAAAAAAATGTCAAATATAATAAATTGGATATAAAAATATAAAATATAATAACCATATATAAATTATAAGGAGATAATTAAATAAAATAATGGACTTGAACTTAATTTTAAAAATTAAGTTGCTTACGTATCCTCAACTCTAGAGTTAAGAGGAATCAAAGCCCTCGTAGTTCTCTTACATTTTTTAAAAATAGCTATTCACTTGTAACGCCATCGGATCCGTATACACTTCTGGTTGTATCTGTATCAAAATCATATAATTGCGAAGCATCTGGTTTCGTCAACTCTTGTTATCGTCGTTCTGCTTTCGTCCAATCATCAAGACAAGCTTGTGCCTCCAAAGATTCTGGAGTCATTGAATATCTATCAT
>JAOXYD010139360.1:0-10769 GCA_028565735.1 Pinacopodium congolense
TTTGAAACGATTTTACTTTGAAAACCAACGAAATAAAGGCAAGTGCACCTATCGCAAAAGTAATATAATGGAGTAAATTTCTGACTCTGAATGTCGATCCAACGGGAAAAATGTTGCTTTATTACTAGATCGATTAGATTACAATTATTTAGGAAAATCTAGACAATTTGATTAACAATATAAAAATTGCTTAAACTAAACTACCTTGGCTTAAACACTTCAAAATTGATTTTTAATTGCTTCTAAAAAATTATAAAAATTACCAAATGTGTAAATTAGATAAGTATTAGATGATTGATGATTTAATTGGGCTTTAAAACATATATAAGGTCTTATTAAAGTTCTTTACAAAATCAAAACAAAGCTATGTTTAAAACTTTGCTTTTTCTCCATTTAATCTTGTCTAAAGCTTGGATATGCTTTAAAATCAAGTAAATGGGCTTTAATTTCAAGAACGTGAGTTTTGGAAAATTAATCTCAGAACTCTAACTTTCACAAAATCTAGGTTTGATGATGTAAGGATTAATTCGTGTTGCTTATTTATTTTTCTAACAATTTAAGATGACTTCTTATACTTAAACTATCTTAAACACTAATCTTAAGTGGCTAACTTAAAATTAGTTCATTCAGACCTTCAATAAAAAATAATCCAGACACTTTAACATGTCTTAGAACTCTTTTAAATCATCAAAACATCATTCCATAGCAACATAAATGATTAGCCACACATTTGCATCAAAGCATACAAGATATATAATTTATACAACATACTTTGATAGATCTAAAATTAAGAGCTTAAATATAAAGTTTAGATGTTGCAACAAATCCCATAAAGACTTCTGGATATTTTTTGAACTCCCAACTTGATTCTAAACTCTAGCCAAGCTCTAATTCATCAAGATCTTGTAGAAAAATCAAGAAATTAATAGATATAAGCATAACAATATTAACCTTGATTAATCTGAAAAATGGAACAAAATGAGAAATAATATGAGTTTAGAAACCTCCTTAGATGATTCCTAGACTCAGATATGAGTCTTAAAAATAAGTTCTAATATTCAGAAACTTAGAAACAATACACAAATTTGAAGTACTAAGTGTTTTAAGATATGAACTAAAGGAAAGACTGAAAATGAAAGAAGAAGAACTCTCGAAGACTATGTAGATCTGATCTCTCTCATAATCACATGTCTTTTGTGTTGTTTTATTTGTTTTTATAGCAAATACTGCCTCCCATATGTGCTAGCAGACACCAGTATTAATTAGGAATATGCCATATTTGAAAATTTGAAGATTTGGAGCTAAAATTGTTGACTCTGGTGATCAACGACACCCTGCCTCAAGAAAACGGCACCATGAGAGGATGTCGTTAATGCTCGACTGCAGCACCTATTAACGGCCCCCTGTTCTTCCATTAATGTGACCCTGCCATGGGGCTATTAATGGATAGAAAGCAGAAGTTTTCTTCATATTTTTGCTCCAATCTTCATCATTAAGATCCATCCTACAAATTAAACATAATAACACATAAATTTATCACTTAAGCACTGCATTAGGGGTCATAATTCAACAAATTAACCATTAAAACTCTATTAATTTGACCCCTAACAATTCTCCCACACTTAAGCATTTGCTTGTCATCAAGCAAATTAATTTATCATCAAATTCATAATAGAAGATAGATATAAGAACAATCAATTCAAAATTAATACCATAATTATTAAAAATGCTTTCTTGATCCTTCAAAAATATTGAGACATGAAAATGTTATAAGATTAATAAGTTATATCAATTTGAAAATGCATTTAAATTAATTCAATCTTTTTCAAGTTTCAACCTAAATTAAGAAATCAATTTCATATGTAAAAGGCAAATGACTAAGTTTAATGCATTATCTTTTCGACATTTCCACAAAAATTAAAACAAAAATTGAATGAATCACCTAATTAATTAAATTCGTAAGTAGAATAATTGAGAGGTCACTTAAGTTTTTTAATGCGAAGGTAAACATTTTGTCGTGAACAATCCCCAGTTATTCAACTGTGTCACAAGAACTCAACTGACTATTATGTCTCACTCATAGTTTCAAATCTTATATACATATATGTTTTTATTCTATTTCTTTTCTTTATTTTTATTTATCTTTATCTTTTTATCTTTTTATTTTTTATATACACATACATAAGATTCGAAATCAGATGAGTAGTTCTGCTTACTTACTTAACTAATTAGGTAATTATTCTTATTTTTTTTCTTTTTTGGGGTTAATTCTAGTTCTTTTTCTTTGAATGAGGTTAATATCTTAAAAGATGTCACAAAATTACTCAAAAAGTTATATTTTATGTGAGGAGTATCCTTCTAATCATTAGGTATCTACCTTCCAAATTATGAAATGTCTTAAAGGCATTTAATCCTTAATAGTCAAAATTAATCAAATAACATTTCAAATTACCAAAATAATTGAATTTCATTGAAAGCATGAATAATAAAAATGATCAAAATAAAAAAAAATTTCCACAATTTATAGACTATGATGAGATTGATGATGAATCAAAGTCCTATTAAACAACCTAAACTCAAGTGCATAAACAAATAAATCCCTCCCCCACACTTAAACCGAACATTGCTCTTAATGTTTAAAATGAGAAAAAGAAAAGCATAATGTAGGAGAGAAGGGAAAGAAGTACACCCGTATGATAACTATTTGAAGAACCGATGATGCATTGAAACGGACTTGCAGGAACTAAAATAAGAAGACAACCAACACAAAAAAAAAAGATAAAAGGAGCTCCACTCATATAAATATGGAAGTCAATACATTAAGGAGCTAATATAAACCAAAAGGTAGTAATAGATCTGTTAAAATAAACTAATACTATAAAAGGAAAACCTATACTACGAAACTAAACAACTGAAACAATAAAAACAATAAAACGAAGAACCAAAAGAAGTATATAGAAGGGATGGCATCCCTGGACTGTTGATAATCCTCGAGGCTCATATGCACGCAATCAAATCATCCACCTGATGCTGAAGGCTATCGAAGGATGAATCAACTATGCCCCGAAAAGCAGAAAGCTCGGAGAACAAGGCGGTATGAAACTCAGAGAGCTAAAAACTGAGGCAATCCTCTATGTTGATCATGTATTGCATCATTGCAATTTGAGGATTGTCTGACGATGAAGTTGGGGCGGCAGTAGGTGAAGCACGTCTTGGTCGAAGAATACTCTAAGTAGAGTCGGATGATGTCTCACTTATCTCAGCCTCAGGTGCTTCAGGTACAGGGGTGTCTTCAGTTCATTTCTTTATCCATAGCCCATGTTGAAAAATAAAGTTCCATTACTTCAACAGGGCTGCATTAATCATAACCTTGGAAGATGCATCCATAACCTCTTCCGACTCTCAAGGAACTCCAGTAACCATAAAAATCCTCTTTAAGAAGCAAGGAAAACTAAAATTCTTGATCACCTTCTTGAGCTTGACCACATCTCTCATACCAAGAATAATAAATCCGGATAATGGTAGTCCATATAAAATCTTGTGCAGCAAATAAACATCAACTACCCTTATCTTATTCAATCCATTAGCTCTAGGGCAAACACTAGAACTAATGAGTGTAACAATTATGAGCTCTCGAACACCTAAGTTTGAAGTGGTAAAGCACTTATTGTTCCTAATCAATGCTAAGGTCTCCGTTACAACAGGTACAGAAAAGGATGGATCCGTAGAAACCAAATCACTATACAAAGGGTCCTTAGTTTTTATATAGATGTTACTCCGGAACCAAGAGGTCGAAAAGATTGAGAAATAAAACCATCTGGTACTTCCAATAAAGTTTAAACAGAAGCATGAGTTAAAAAGGATAGGGATACCTCACACCATAGATCGCACTTCAATAGTCTCTGAGTCGTTCTTATCCTCGATATTCATGTAAAACTCACGAACGAGGTTATGATAGAACAGATCTGAAAAAGTCACCACTATCTCCTAATCAATGCTCTTAAAGGCTCTAGAATTGAGCCTCGATGTCTGGATGGATCAATCGTTCCTTGATAAATGAGTTGCGTTGATGTGTTTGGTACCAATTAAAATTGTCGACTCTCATGAATCAGGAAGGGTCATAAGCCAACACTCAAGCACTTTGTGTACAGTTCTAGTAGGGCTAAACTGTCCTCTAATCTCCTTCAAATGACAATGACTTAAAATTAAAAGCACTTATTCAGCAGGAACACATATATGAATTATTCTATTAGCACAGATCTTGTAAAGAAAAGGGTCGTACAAAAGATATCACTTAACTTCAGAAAAGAACTTCTTCTTTTATTGGTATGAAAAGTCAGGAGGGATCACATTACCAACCAAGTAATTCACTATATCCACATATCAAGGTAAAGTAAACATGACTAATAAGTGTTCTTTAGGAAATACCTCCTTTATGTCTTGGTTTTCACCTTTCTCCATTACTTCCTCATTTAAACGAGATAAATGATCAGCCACAAAATTTTCCTTACCTTTCTTATCTCGGATTTCAATGTCAAACTCCTGTAATAGGAGAACCCATCGAATTAATCGTGGCTTAGCATCAGGCTTGTTCATAAGGTACTTCAATACTGAATGGTCTGTATAAACTATCACCTTTGAAAGAACTAAGTAGGACTGAAACTTGTCAATTGTAATCACCACAGCTAACATCTCCTTCTCAGTGGTGGTGTAATTCTTTTGAGCATCGTTTAACATGCGACTTGCATAATAGATTGGATGGAAGAGCTTTCCATGCCTTTGTTTAAGTCCTGCACCAATTACAAAGTCACTCGCATCATATATTAACTCAAAAGAAAGAGACCAATCAGGTGATACCAAAATAGGTGCACTCGTAAGCTTTTCCTTTAGCAAATGAGAAGAACACATAAATTTATCATCAAATTTAAATATTGCGTCCTTGGTCAAAAGTTCAGTAAGGGGTTTTGCTATCTTGGAAAAATCCTTTATAAAGCATCTATGTAATCCAGCATGTCCAAGAAAACTTTGAATTGCTCTAACTGAATTTGGAGGTGGAAGTTGAACAATAACTTCTATTTTTGCTGGATCTACTTCAATATCCTTACTTGAAATCTTATGACCCAATACTATACACTCTTACACTATAAAATGACATGTCTCCCAATTTAAAACCAAGTTGGTTTCCTCACATCTCTTTAGTACCTTCTCTAGATTTTCTAAACATGCATCAAAAGATGTACCAAATACAAAAAAATCATCTATGAATACTTCAATGCATGACTCAATCATGTCGACAAAAATTGCTATCATACAACATTGAAAAGTAGTAGGGGAATTACATAAGCCAAAAGGCATGCATCGATAAGCAAGGGTGCTATAGGGACATGTAAATGTCATCTTTTCCTATTCCTTAGGGGCAACGGGAATTTTCAAGTAATCACTGTATCCATCTAAAGCACAATGAAAACGATGCCTAGTTAACCTTTTTATGACTTGATCAATGAAGGGTAAAGAAAAGTGATCCTTTGTTGTGGATTCATTTAATTTACGATAGTCAATACACATACATCAACCAGTTACCTTCCTTGTGGCAATTAATTCTTCTTGTTCATTTTTCATGACAATAGTCCCTCCTTTCTTTGGTACTACTTGAACTGGACTCACACATATAGAGTCAGAAATGAGATAAATAATACCAATATCAAGAAGTTTAACTACTTCATTCTTTACCACTTCCTTCATGTTTAAATTTAGCCTACGCTGAGGTTGGACCAAAGGTTTACTTCCTTCTTCAATAAATATTCGATGAGTACAAATAGAAGGACTTAATCCTTTAATATCCGCTAAGGTTCATCCTATAGCCTTTTGATGCTCTCTAAGGACTCTTAACAATCTTTCCTCTATTGTATCACTTAATGATGATGAAATGAAAATAGGTAATTGAGTTGGAGGTCTAAAAAATGCATACTTCAAATTTAAGGGGAGAGTTTTTCGTTCAAGATTTAGAGGCTCTTCACTTGATGGCTTAGGAAGGGTTTGAATTGGCCTATCCAAAGGCTCAAATCTTCTAGATTATATCTAGTGAGAAGACTCCTTTTCAACTTTCAATTCCTTGCTCTCCTTCATCTTTTTTAGCATTTGAATGGATCAAAGCCTTTTGCAATGTATCTGAACAAAGATATTGAAATGGATCAATTAGATTAGAATAAACTCCATGAAGTTACATGAATCCAGGGTGGTTGGACTAGAAAAACATTAAACTCAATCTCTTCATCTTGAAGCCTAAGAATGAGCTTTCCACCATGTACATCAATCAGTGCTCTAGCAGTACCCATAAATAGTCATCCTAAAATGATAGGCACTGTATTGTCCTTTTCCATATCCAAGACAAGAAAATCAACAGGGAATATGAACTTATCAACCTTATCTAGAACATCTTCAATAATCCCTCTTGAATAGGTTACTGATCTATTAGCCAATTGTAATGAGACTATAGTGGGTTTAGGTTCCTCTAATCCTAAATTTTTAAAAATTGATAAGGGCATAAAATTAATGCTCGCTCATAAATCCATCAAAGTCCTTTCAATTTGTAAGCTACCAATTGTACAAGGAATGGTAAAACTACCAGGATCCTTGAGCTTTTGAAGTAACTTCTTCAGTAGGATAGCAAAACACTCTTCATTAAACTTAACTATCTCATATTCTTCTAACCTTCTCTTCTCGGACAGGATTTACTTCAAAAAATTTGCATAAGAAGGCGTTTGTGCAATTACTTCAGCAAATGGGATATTAATATGTAACTTCTTAAATATCTCAAAAAATTTTCCAAATTGCTTATCTAAGTGAGTGTTCTTTAATCTTTGAGGATATGGTATCCTAGGCTTGTAGGGTGACACATTTGGATCAGTGAATAACCTAGGTGACTTAACTGAACTTGCACCCTCATCATCCTTCTCTTTCTTCTTTTCTTCTTCCTTAACTCTCTCTCTTCTGTCATGTCCTTCTTCTTCTCTATCTTCATCACTCTCTACCATTACTTTCTTACCTTTATCTTCTTCCTTCTTCCCTTTACTTTCAACCTCCTTTCGACTTCTTAAGAAAATTGCCTTTGCATATTCTCTTGGATTGGTTTTGGTTATGCTATGGAGCTTACCAGGTAGCCTTTCTTATAAAAGTTGAACAATTTGTCCAACTTTAGTCCTAAGTTCTTGATTGATGCTTCATGATTTTGCATTCTATACTCATTATATTAGATATACTTAAGAATTGTCTCTTCAAAATTTGGTGCTTCGCTTTGAGTTTGGTTGGCTCTAAAGCCAGGTGGAGGTGGTTTTTGAGGATTAGCTTGAGGTTGTTGAGGTGGTTATAGGTAGTTTTGATTGTTACTCCATGAAAAATCAGGATGATTCCTCTAACCAGGATTATAAGTGTTTGAAAAGGTTCCTCTTTTCCTATTGAAATCATTAACAAATTGAGCTTGTTCGGATTATCAGGTAAAAGGACTTCTTTCTTTACACTCTAATGACGAATGAGAGGTACTACCACAACTTTCACATTCTAACTTATAAGAACTACTAGCACCAGTCATCAAACTATCAATCTTCTTACTCAGTACTTCTAATTAAGCTGCAAGAGCTACTGTATCATTGATTGCATGAACACCATATGATTTTGTTGGATGGCGTTCGAAGTTGTACTGAAAACTATTTGTAGCCATATCCTCGATTAGATTGTAGGCTTCGGTCATAGTCTTGCACATTAGATTGCCTCCAGCTACAACATCAATGATGCTACGAGTTGAAAGTGTCAATCCAGCGTAAAAGATGTCAACTTGCTGCCACATATTGAATCCATGACTTAGACACTTTCCAAGCATCTCTCTAAATCATTCCTATGCCTTGTATAGACTCTCGTTCTCGTATTGCATGAATGAACTAATCTAAGATTTTATTTTGGCTATCTTAGCAAGTGGGAAAAATTTAGTTAGGAAAAAATTTCATTAACTCATCCCATGCAGTAATGGAACTAGGTTTAAGTGTTATTAAATTTTATAGGAAACAATTTCATTAATTCATCCCATGTAACAATGTCAAAGTTCTATGGTGTTATTACATATATAATATATCTTTATTCTTATTGGCGATTGCCTCGTTACCTATTTTGAATATGGATGGTTATCTTATTATATATGTTAAGGCTTTTATATTATGTGCAACATAATATTCTCATAATATGTGCATTTTTTCATAATCAATAAGTTAAGAGTTTCGTAATATATTCAAAGAATTTTTTTTGTTAGCAGATAATCTATAATTTGTTTTTATTTTTCACATTAATAAATGATAAATCGCTATGTAAATACTATGTGTCTCTTTATAATAGTTAATACGAAAAAATTTTCTCCTCCTGCCTTTAGCATTATTTTTAATAAACTTATAAGTTTTTCAAAGTGCTTACCGTTTTAAAGAAATATAATCAATTTCCTATAAATCCATCAAATATAGATTTAAAATCACCTTTCATAAAAATTGCTCTATTAATCTTTGATTATGAGAATTATTAGGTTTAGGTAGTAAGAATAGAGACCTACTTGGATATAAATGATCTTTGGGAAGATGTGGAGGAAGATTATAAGGTTCCTCCTTCATCTAATAATCCAAAACTTGTATAAATAAAGAGTCATAAGGAAAAGAGGCAAAGGAAGTCAAAAGCAAAAGCATGTGTACTTTTGTTAGGTCTCCATCAATCTTTACTAGAATTAGGATCCTAAAATCAGCAAGGGACGTATGGAATTTTCCTAAGCAATAATATGAAGGAAATGAGAGAATCAAAAGGATGAAAATGTTGAATTTAATTAGGAAGTTTGAGATGTAAAGAATGAAGGAGTCAGAAATAATCAAGGAGTACTTTGGCAAACTTTTGAGCATCGCCAATAGGATAAAATTATTTATAACTAAATTTCTAGAATCTAGAGTAGTTAAAAGGATTTTAGTTATTATTATTGAAAGATTTGAAGTCATAAATCTATCAAGAATTTATTTTGTAGAATTTTTAAATGTTTTATAGGCTTAAGAATAAAGAAGACTGATGAGACAAGAAGACTTTGTTGAAGAATTATTGCACACTAAACTAGAATTTAATCAATGTACTAGAATTTAATCAACATAATAAAGAAAATTAAAAGATATAAAGAAAATAATAACTTAGAGTAAGTTAAAGCTACAAATAACACCAATGGACAAATTAGGCCATCCTATTCTCCATGCCAACATTGTGGAAGGAAAAGTCGTCCTCATTCCAAATGTTAAGGGAGGCCAATATAAAATTTAAAAAATTTCATCCAATTAGAAAATTTTTCCAATATTTACAAGAACAAAAGACAATAATAGAATTAAATTGAGGTTTAAATTGTTAATTAAAAGGAGGATGATCATTTACTTATTATAACATATCAGTGGAAAGTTGGCTCAGTAAGAATTGTTACACCAATCATATAACTTAAGATCAGTAACTTTATAGGGAAATTGAAAAATTTTAAGTATCAAAGGTCAAAATAAACAATGAGGAATATTTAAATGTTAAAGGAAATGGAGAGTAGCAATTGAAAGTTGCATAGTTACAAATCTTAACTAATGTTCTTTTTATAGATGAGATTGATTAAAATTTGATTAGTATGGGTTAGTTGTTAGAAAAAGGTTTCAAATTCATCTAAAAAAAAAGGAATTCCTAATAAAAACTCAAAAAGTTCAAGATATATTTAGAGTCAAAATGAAAAGGAAGAGCTTCTCATTGAACCCTATGGAAGAAGAGCAAGCAAAATTTTCAACCTCAATCAACTTAGCTAAGGTATAAACTTGGGCATTTCAATCACATAACCTTACTTTTAATGAGAAAAATGGAAATCGTGAAAGATCTACCTCCTTAGAATGAATACGTATCAAGTTGTATTACTTGTCAATTTGGCAAGGAAGCTAGGATGCCATTCAAAAAATTGATTAGAGAGTATCTTAAAAGTTACAATTAATTTATAATAATCTCTATAGACTATTTACATGTTCTATCCTTAAAGGAAACGAATATTACATTGCATTATTGATAATCTAACGAGAGTGTGATAAATTTATTTAACGAGTTTTAAATAAGAGGTTACAAATATGTTTTGGAGATTCAAGACTTAGATTGAGAATCAAAGTGGTTATATAATTCAAGTCTTAAGATCTGATAATGAGAAGGAGCGCACCTCAGAACAATTCAATTAATTTTGTGAAAAAAAGTCGACTAAAGAATTAGCTCACTATTTATTATACTTTACAGTATAATGGAATGAGTAAGAGATAAAAAAATTGAACCATAATAGAGGTGGTTAAATGTATGTTATATGAAAAAGGCCTACCAAAGGAGTTTTAGGTAAACGTAGCAAAGTATAGTGGTAGTTCTATTGAACAAAATTTCCATAAAAGTAGTCAAAAGAAAAACTCCATTTAAAGTTTGGTATAGATACAAGATTTTCTTAAAAATTTGAAAATATTTGGTTTTATTTATTTTTCACATGTTCTTTAAGCAAAAAGGAAAATCTTGATAAGGAGGTAAAGACATGAATTTTTATTGGCTATAATAGTGTTACTAAGGCTTATAAAAAATTTCAGCTTAAAATAAAGAAAAATTTACTACTTGTTCAATTTTGTTAGCCTTATACGCAAAAACAACTGCTATCTTCTTCGCCATTTTTTTGTTTTTCGTTTTTCGTTTTTTTTTTGGTTTTTCTGAAT
>JAOXYD010139371.1:0-10769 GCA_028565735.1 Pinacopodium congolense
CTCTTTACCTTGAAAAAGATTGTACTTGTTTTGATTGATTAGTATAGAATCATCCAACAAGTAGTTGGAAAGAAGACATAACCTATCTTTGGGGTAGGTGAACTTCTTGAAAAATTGCTTTGCGTTTTTCTATAAACTCTACTTATTTCATTTTCTTTGATAATTGCATTAACATTCCATATTAAGTTGAATCTTGGTTTAGTCATTGCATTTAGTTTTCCAATTGATTTAGGTTGCTAGTTTGAGTTTGCTAAAAAATTTTAATACCCAATTCACCCCCTCTTGGGTGTTATAGGACTTACAAACACAATTACAAGATATTACTCAATTATTTGAACAATTAAATTTAGAAAAACCTTCCATATAACTTCTTAATCTTATTATTGATCAAGATGAAATAATCTTTGGTTACGAATATGATGACAAAATATATATGGAAAACCCTACTTCAACTGATAGAAAGGTTTCTCAAACTTAAGAACATGTCAAAACTAGTAGACAAGGTGAAAAAAGAACTTTTAATAAAAGAAAACAATATAAATAGCAACAAATGAATGGAATTACCAACCAACAAATAATTTTGATTTTGATTACTATCATTTTGGTTATTATCAAAACAAAAACAAATTTCGAAAATTTCCCGATAAATATATACCTAAACATATTTAGTTAGGACTAGATGGAATATTAGATTTGGACTACACTATCAATCCTAAAAAATTAAAATTAGAATGGGCAAGTAAAATATCATTAATTATACAAATTGAAAAACCCTTCGAAGGATTAGCACATGGACAAACTTTATGGAATTTTATATTATATAAAATAAGAGGAGCTATAGTAGACTATTTAGTAGACAATGAAGAGAATATTAAAGCATAAACAGGTTTTGAAGCTATTGAGCATGCAAATGATACAACTAGAGATACCATACTAGCTTTTCATAAAGTAGCCACTGCTATTTACAAATAATTCATAGGAAAAGATATAGCTTCTTATAAACAAGAAATCAAGAATGTAGAATGAAAAAATGCATTATGGAATTTAAATAATATAAAAATATGTGATCTTTGCTTCTTTAAAGAATACACTTGTGAATTTAAAAAATATTTTATAAATTATTTCCTTTAGATAAAGAAGTTTATACTAAAATCTTTATACAAAAATTACCTTACCCTCTAAATAAATAGTTGAAGAATAATTTTTAGAAAAACTTCATACTCATGTAGTAGTCCATACACTAGGTGGAGCAATTACTATTATAAAAGAAGTATTAGCCCAGAGATGTTTAGAAACAAAATTAAGATAAAAATTAAAACATTATGACATTAGATAATGTTGTTCTAAATATTCAAATGTACCACAACAATATGGCTATGAACCATATAAGAAAACAAACATTATTATCAAAAACAAAAATACCCCAAATGGAAAACATATCCCAAAAGATTTTATAAACAACCTAACTTTCAACCTAGAAATTTTTTTTTAAACAAAACTCTTACGGAAAATATAAACCAAAATAAAAATACTGTCCTCAAAATAAAAAGAAATGTCAATGCTTACTATGTAAAGAAGAAGGTCATTATGCCAATGTGTGTCCAAAACATAAACAATCAAAATATCAAGAAAAAGTACATATTCTAAATTTAGTAACTAGTTCTAATTTAGAACCACTAGAATCAGATTATGAAACTGACTCAATGATTCCTTCATTATATCAATATGAAACCGAATCAACCTCAACAACTGAATCCGAACACCATATTCATTCAAGTGATTATTCAGAATGAAAAAGTTAATTCTTATATAGATACAGGAGCAACTATTTATATAACATCTAAAACATTATTAAAAAATTGGAAACAATTACAAATACTTTTACAAATTAAAATAGCTGATGAAAGTACCAAACTTATATGGTATGTTAGTTATTATAACAAAGTTGTCATAAAAAACTATACTTTTATAATACCATCAATTTATCAGCAAGAATCTAGATTACTATTTATTATAGGAAATAATTTTTTAAAATTATATATTTTTGTCAATATTTACATTATATTACTTTTAAAACCCCAAAAATAAAATCTTTAAAACAAAAATATATAATTCTTAAAATTCCAATTTATCATACAACTTATTATCAAAAATCACAATTAATAAAAAAATTATAAAAATTACATTTTTATCTGTTGAATAATATGACCATTTAACTAGAATTAGAACAATTAATTGATCGTGTTTGTAGTGAAATTCCTTTAGATCTACAGAAAAATACAAATCAACAACTTATTGAAATTAAATTAAAAACCCTACACAAGAAGTTAACTTTAAAAATAATATTTCTTATACTCAATAAGATGTTCTTGAATTTATTACCCAATGTTAAGAATTATTAGAAAAAAAATTAACTAGCACTAGTAAACATTCAGCACCTACCTTTTATGTAAATAATCATAGTGAACAAAAAAGAGGTAAACGACAAATGGTTATCAATTATAAAGAAATGAATAAAGCAATCATAGGAGATGCATATAAATTATATTATTACAATAGTAAAAGGTTATAAATAGTTTACAATTTTAGATGCAAAACCAGGTTATTGACAATTAAGATTATATGAAAACATAAATCATTAACAACATTTTGATGTCCTCCTTAAAAAAAATATCAATGGAATGTATTACCTTTTGGATTAAACAAAGCACCAGGTATATATCAATAATTTATGGATAATAATTTATAACATCTACAAGAATTTACTTTAGCATATATAAATGATATTATTATTTTCTCACATAAAGATAAAGATGATCATCTTCAAAAAGTCAAACATGTTCTTAACAGATGTAAAGAAAAAGGTTTAATATTGAGTAAAAAGAAAATAAAACTAGCTTAACAAAATATTAAATATTTATGAATACAATTTACAAATGGATTTTTAACATTACAACCTAATAATATGGAAAAAGTTTCTCAATTCCTTGATAAATTAGCTAATGATAAAGAAGTACATAAATTTCTTAGATTATTAAATTATATTTCTAATCAAGGCTTTTTTAATAATATAGCAAAAGAAAGAAAATAATTACAATTGAAATGTTGTATTAAAACCCAATGGAACAGGACTGAAGAAGACTTCAGATCAGTATAAAAATTAAAATCTCTATGTCAAAAGTTACGTTCTTTACATAATTATAACTATGATGATTCTTTATTATTACAAATTGATGCAACTACTGATACATGGGCTGGCTGCCTTTTGGCACAACCATCCAACCCAAGTAAACATCTTCTTTGCAAGTATATAAATAGGACATTTACTACCATTGAACATAAGTATCCAATTCATGAGAAAGAAACACTTGCATGTATTAAAACCCTCTGGAAATGGAAGGCTGATCTATTACCTATTGAATTTGAAATACACATTGATTCAAAGTATTTATGTGGATTTTCATGTTATAACATTAAAAGTAATTATAACCAGGGTTGTCTCATTATATGGAAACTAGAACTTAACTAATAGAACTACCGTATTAAATATATCAAATCTTTTGTTAACCTTCTTGAAAATACATTAACCAAAGAATGGAAGTAGCTATTATGAGTTTAAAAGAAACACTTTCAAAGAAGAGGGAGGAATTACACCAATTACACAACAAACCGACATTATTACAAAAGAAACTAATCAACTTGGAGCAACCATTTCTCTTTTGGATAAACAAATAAAACTAACCAACCCTATTCTCATTAATCCTCAAATATTTACTCAACTACCTCAACCATCTCATCAATTAAAAAACCTCACTTTTTCTATTAAACCTTCTGAGCAAGCATCATCTTTGAAACCTATCTCAGATACAGACTAAGAAGGAAAATAATAAAAGGTTTATTTTATTTTTAATAGGCATAAAGCAGGCATTTATGATCATTGGCATTAAGTAGCACCCTTTAGTAGGAATTTATGATCATTGGCATCAAGAATCACCCTTTATTACTGGATAAACTGGCATTATTCATAAGAGTTTTAATTCTCGAATAGAAGAAGACAAAGAACTTAAGGATTGTACTTTATCGGCCTAAATAGCTTTATCTTTAAGACCAAATTATAAAGCCGCCTTAAAGCAACCAGCCTATACCACCATGAAAGTTTTGGGAAAAGCAGTTAATATGGATAAAATAAATTCCATTCCTACCAAGAGTCTGAAAGAAGAAATATGGAAAATCAACATCGAAACATTCTAAGATAGCTTTCAAGCACTTAATCAATGGACTGATGAACAAAAAGAGTTTCAATATTATCTAGTCAATCGAGGAAAGTCTGGACCAAAAGTAATTATTTTTCCTAAAGCAAACCTCCTTATTGCCTATCTCTTTTTTCAAACAGGTTTTATCAATACTATTTACCTCAATAAAACAACCATCCTTGTTGAATTCTGAACTGGTTTTGTGGTTGCAGTAAAAACCTATCAAGAATTCTTTTCTAAGGAAAGAGAAAATTTTCTAAAGGTATTTAGTAGTTATCCCATTTTTAATGATGCAACAAAATTAATAGTTCCTCGAATTGCTTAAATTCAAATTGGCATCAGTAACGATAAATACCCATCTATAGACAAAGCACCTACTTCTGATTTTGATTGGGAAGTATTCAATACATTCAACATCAACTGCCTCGAAGGTATTTATCAACAACTCCAACACATCACTAAATGATCTCTTTTAAAGATTAATTACTAAGAAGCCAATATTTTACTTACCTTTGAATACAAAGGACCTATTGCAAAAGAATCATTACCCATTGTACAAAAATTTGAAGAACCATTTAGACAACTAGAAGAATTATTCAGCTTTATTACAACATTTTAAAATTGATTGTTTTTTATATATGTAAATGGATAAGAAAATAATATTGTCAAAAAATTAATAGAATTAGAGGAACTCTTCCGCTTAGATGAAATGATAAAGGAATACCCAAAAACGCATATACAAAAGTTTCATATTGGAATCCACAAAGAAACGATCCAATTGATAAAGATGTAAAATAAGGATTGTATCTATACAATTTTGCACTTCTCGACAAATGTAATATATTTCATTATTCTAAGTGGTTATTCTATTCTAGGTAATGAAAAGCTGATTATTCTTAATTCTTAGGTTTAAGAATTCCTATCTAACTTAAGTGACACAATAAAAGCCTTTTCTATTCTTTTATTAACCGATTTATGTATAGGATTCCATTCACCCCACTATTAGGAACTAATGATTGGCTCTGTCTACAAATATTTGGATTTTCTCTTAATGATCAAATTATATCTAGATTTGTTTATACTTTTCCAGTCATTCTTGATGCAATTTTTAAGTATTGGATCTTCTGTTATTTAAATCGTATATCTCCGTCACTTATCGTTATTTATCATTCAATGAATGACTGAAAAATTGATCCACTGATCCCATTAGAATGCTTGTTATTTCGTACAGATGCAAAATCTTCAAAATCTTACTTTTTTTTATACACTTATCTTTTTTATACATTCAAGCGATTCAGATTCTTTTCTTACACCATTTAGACAACTAGAAGAATTATTTAGTGTTTTAGCATATTAGTGGAAGCAAAAATTATGTGGACAATTCAGATTTTTAATGATTGCTCTGATATAGAGTTAGTCAAACACCAAGGCTAAGGTATGAAAGTGTGTTGGACCTTTGTTTTTATAAATTAAAAATTGCTTTAGAAACTTAGATTTATAAACATTTCTTTATACTATAAAAAATATCAATAAAAAATTATAAAACTTTTAACAACATTTTCCAACAAGTAAATCCTTTTTTCATTAATATGATACCATTATCGTGTCTTAGTAAATGTTCTTGATGTATATCTACAAATAGATTCACTCATTTTTGTATTAGTATCATTGTAATTTATCTTTTTAAGTGTACCCCTCCAAATATGATTAGAAGCATTAGATGGAAAACATTTCTTGATGAATATACATTTGATATTGAAATGATTAAATCCAATACAAAATTTATTATAGATTTCTTAATTAAAGATGGATACACTAAGTATTAAACAGTAGATTTTTTAATTACTCAATAAAATTGTTGCAGATTTGCATCTAGTCAGAGAGTGTATGATTTGGGTGTCATGAACACCATCAATGATGGATTTTCTTTAGATTTATAACCCTAATCACTACTTGATGTATATAATATATTAGCAGCCATATTTTCCTATTCTACTATTAGAGTTATTAGGAGTAGTAGTTCTAGATATGCGAAAGCATTAAATAAAATAGATAAAAACAAAATTCCAATTACCTGATTAAAAGTGAATATTTTGATGGCACAAAATATCCCTTGTAACATTTTAATAGATATTGGAGTAAGCAGTAGTTATATTAATCATCACTTAGCTAGAACTTCAACATAATTTCAATTAGATAAACTTCATCAATATATTAATTTTAATGGAAACATACACCAAATACCATATGTTGTAGAGATAAAAATCAAGATAGGTGATAATAACATATTGATTAGATTATTAGTTGAAAACGAAGGATATAATTTAGAAGTTATGTTAGGAACTAGTTTTTGTATCTTACAATGTAAACTATGTGTAAGATAAGGGAAAGAGAAAGAGTGTTTGTTTTTAAAGAAAAAGAGTTGAATTGGATACTTAAAATTAAATATGAAGCATAATTTAATAGTCTTAAAAAACTTTTCACTTTTTTTCTATCAAGTAATTTATTAGGACATGGAGAGATTTTTTTTTAATATATAGAGCTAAAGCTTAATAATTTTTTTCATCAAGTTCCATACCCAGAACTTGTTTTTGCTAGAATATGTTTGAAAGCCTTTCTTAAAAGTAACTTCCATTCCCATGATGATTGTGTGCATGTCAGAATTGTGTCTATAAAAGGAAGTGTTTATTTATTCATAGGGAGAGCTACACGGTTGGAGGTGGTTGTTGTGGTGGTTGTGATTGAGCTAGTTGATGTGGATAGGCTATCATAACCTATTAATATGGGTAAATTTTCTACAAGGAGCAGATTCACAACTAGTCTGGTCCTGCTAATAAAAACTTAAGCATTAAACTATCCTTTGGAGTCATGGATGGATTATTAATATAATAATCCTTGACTCCATTTTAAAATTTTATGTTCATCATTACCTACATTACCTTTACCTCCTAATAATGATGATTTAATTATTGAAACAGATGGTTTTGATCACATTTGTAGTGGTTTACTTAAAAAGATAATTAAAATGATACTAACATAAAAATAAGTGAATCTATTTGCAAATATACACTAGGAACATTTACTAAGACATAACAATAATATCATATTAATGAAAAGGAATTGCTTAATATTGTAAAAAATTGTCAAAAGTTTTATTAAATTTTACTTATAAAAGCTCTATGGCTTAGTCAACAATGTCAAATATAAGGAAAATTCAAATAATTGATCTTTATTTCATATCCCTTCATGATAGTGGACAACTAGAGCAACTATCGTAACCACCATAATCACAACCACCACAACAGCCACTTCTAATAGCCTAAAAGGTTATAACCAATATCATCAATGTAAACATGAATGAAATTATGATGTCTTAAGCAAGAATATTAAATATGTCCTTTTGGGGTGATTACTATGCTTATTTTACTAATAAAATTAAAGAAATGGAATTTTCCATGTAAAATATGGTCTTACTGATAAAAACTTGAGCATTTAAGTATCATTTGGAGTGATGGATGGATTATTAATATAATAATCCTTGACTCTAGGATGGATCCCTTAAGGAAGTTTGTAAATCTCTGGAAATTATAGATTTTTCAAATAAACGGTGTTAATGAAACTAAAATGATGCCAATCTTTGACTAGTTACAAATATGTTCTTTGTAGAAAATTTAATTTGGGATAAATTCCCAGAAAATCTATGTAATACATATCGATATTTTAGAGAGAATATAATTCTCTTATTATCTATGTATCTGCTTGGATAGGCCGATTGTTATGGGCCAATGAATCTATTATATAATTTCTTTGTATGGCCATTTTCCAAGTAAGATATGATCTTAAAGAACTAATATCATTAGCAGTTTCTAAACCAGCTTACTAAGGCTATTTACCCTAGGTTTCTTTCATCTGTGAAGAGGATAATCTAGTAGAGGTAACATCCTCTAATATCTTGGCTTTGTTCACTAAGCCATAGAGTTTATTTCTCCAAATATATTAATAATTATTTAGCTTTACTTGCTAAATATTGCAAAATGATAGTAGTATTTCTACAACTTCTTTTAGTAGTAAGGGAAATTATGCCACAGAGAGTAAATATTTAACATATGCTCAACACATATCAATGTTTTTAGACGTTTGATTGAGTAATTAAAAAATCGGCTCTTTAATTCTAAGCGCATCCATCTCTAGCTAAGAAATTTACAAGAACATTTTTATCAAATTTAATACTTTCAATATCAAATGTGTATTTAGTAAGAAATGTTTGCCATTTGATATATCTTTTGTATTCTAGTTTTGAAGATAAATTATTTTAAATAAATGTTTTAACTTGAGTATTATTAGTTCGTAATAAAAATCATTTTGGAAGTAAAAGTAGTAAAACTTTTGATAACTTTTTAAAACAGAAAGTAACTACTTATCATTAATATGGTAACATTGTTGTGTCTTAGTAAACATTCCTGAGGTATATTTGCAAGCAATTCACTTATTTTGTGTTAGTATCATCATAATTTATCTTTTTAAGTATACCACCCCCAATGTGATCAAAAGCATCTGTGTGATGAACTAAATCATTATTGTCATAAGGTAAAGATAATATAAGTAATGATGAACATAAAGCTTTAATCTTTTTTACTTGGTCAATTAAATATGGGAAAATTAAAATCGTTGATCTTTTTATAAAAGAAGTTAAAATGGTTTTCTAATTTCAGTAAGGTTTTGAATAAAATCTAAAACATAATTTAATAGTCCTAAAAAACTTTGCACTTGTTTTTTATTAAGTAATTTATCAAAAAATTGAGAGATTTTTTCTAATATATGGGGTTGAATTTTAATACCTTTTCCATCAAGTTCCATACCCAGAATTCTATATCTATTTGACATATTTTTGCTTTTTCTCTCAAATAAAGCTAATCCATTTTGATATCAGAGATCAACAATTTTTTCTAAGTGTATAAGATGTTGACTAATATTGTTATGAGCAATTAAAATATCATCAATGTAAACATAATTGAAATTATGATGTATAAAAATGTTATCTAATTTTCATTGAAATATGTGAGAAGCATTTTTAATCCAAAGGGAATAACGAGCCATTCATAATGTTCTTGAGGGGTTAAAAGGTTGTTAAATGAATATCATTTAGATTTACCAAAATCTACTATTATAATCAAATTTTAAAAATATATTTTTACATTGTGTTAGATTTATAAGAATTTCTTTATGTGGTAAAAGAAATCCATAAAAAATTGTATTATCATTTAATTTTTTATAATTGACTGTCATTCTTACATTATTGTGTACTATCTCAACATGATTTGAAACCATGAAAATAGGAGAAGAGTGAGGTGACTTAGTAGGTCATATAATCTAAAGATTTTCTTACTCCAATAATTGTTTTTTAAATTCTTCTTGATCTTTGACACTTTATCTCATAGTAGTAACTCGAATTATTTTTGGTTTAGCTATCATTTTTAATGATACTTCTTTATTTTTATCCCAAAATTGTAAAGGATTATCTGAATAATTTCATTTTATTTTTTATTTGATTACTTCTAATCCTTATTTGATTGTTTTTAGTTGCTGATATTTGTATTATATGAGATTTTTCAATTTTAATAAAGGTCATCCTTTTGAAATAATTGGATTTTTTTTATAACCTATACAACACTAGGTTGTATTGGAGGCTTAGTTCGATAAGCAACATCCTACTATTAGGTTTATATGGCACTTAAGAGGGGAGTAAATTATTTGTTAAAACAAGTTCTTAAAACAAGATGAAAGGAAAGCGGAATCTTATAACTATTAAAGCAAAACAATTAACACAATAAAATAAGTGCGTAAAAGTAAAGAGTAAGGGAAGAAGATATACATTAGATTTATTTTAATTTGGAGCTATCCACTTGCACCTACCTCTAGTCTCCAATACTACTGTTGATATTTTGTTCTTATTGTAATCAATCAATAATACATTGTTCACAATACAATCAATTTTCCAAAGCTTCAAGATAACCTTTCACTCGATTATTTTTCCTAGGTTTAAAAATAATCTCTCAATCCTTACAAAAAGAATTCAATAACAAAAACTTCACTTAATTTCCCTTGGTGTATAAGGACGCTTGTAAAAATGAATGCACAAAAAATAATACCACAAAGGACCTCTCACAGAACACACTACATAAAAGCTCATAACTCTCGAACAACTTGAAAACAACTTATGAATGAATATGCCAAAAAAGTGTTTTTGTAAAATCTATAACTAACACAACTATTTTTGAAAAAACGTTTGTATGTAAACACTAATAAAAACCATCTATTTATACTCAATAATAAGCCATTTATACATTGCCCATTGGTCACTATATCCATTGTCTAATAAGCTTATTAGTGTTATAATGGATTAATTTTCTTACCATTGTGTAATATGTCTAAACAAGAATTTTCTCGTTAAATTTTCAACCTTTTGTTTGACTAATAGGCCTTTGTCCTGGATTCGGTTGATCGACCCAAGTCCTT
>JAOXYD010139382.1:0-10769 GCA_028565735.1 Pinacopodium congolense
ATAGTTGTTCTCCATCTTGACTTGAGCTTGTAGAGAAATAATCTAAGTTTTGAATTGAATAAAAGTGCCAAGTCTCCCAAGAAAAAAAATTACCTTACTTATGATTTAGAGATGCTAGTAATGATCTTTACCTTGAAGATTTAGAGACACTATTTTCATTGTGAGACGTGTGATATTTACATAGATCTCAAAAGTCTAAAATATATATTTCAACAAAAGGATTTAAATTTGAGGCAAAAGAGGTAGATGGAGCTACGAAAGAACTATGACTGCACGATTCAATATCATCCTAGAAAGGAGAATGTCATAACATATATGCTAAGTAGAAAGTCCTCAGGTAATTTGGCACATATCATAATAAAGAGAAGAGTTTTGACTAGGGATTTACGTGATCTAATAAAATGCGGTGCTCAGTTTCAGATTTTAGATTCTGAAGTACTACTAGCTAGTATCAGGGTCAGTCAGTATTGTTGGATAATATTAAGGAAGCTTAAGGCTAAGATCCTAATTTTCAAAAACTTATGTATAAAGTTCAGGAAAGGCACTATACCAATTTTGAAATCGATGGAAAAATCATCTTAAGAATGAATGGGAGACTATGTGCTCCAAATGTAGAGAATTTGAAGAAGGAGATTTTAGAGGAAGTGCATATATGGCCTACAATATACATCTGGGTTCCACCAAGATATACTATAATATTAGAGACATATATTAATGGGAAGGTATGAAAAAAGATGTGGTTAAATATTTCTTTAAGTGCTTAACGTGTCAACAAATAAACGCTAAGCATCAAATGCCCTAAAATAAGCTAAAACTACTACTAATTCCTGAATGGAAATGGAAACGGATCACAATTGATTTTGTAATAGGCTTATCTTATATAAGGACTCGATGTGATTTAATTTGGGTGATTAAATAAATTAACGAAGTCAACACATTTCCTACTCTTGAAAAGTATTTATTCAATGTCCAAGTTCACATAAGTGTATATTGAATAGTGCCTCTACGAAATGACCGTATCAATAATCTCTGACTAAGAATCACATTTCATATATTGATTCTAGAGGAAATTACCTAAGGCTTTAGGCACTAGATTAGATTTTAGTACAACCTTCCTTCCTTAGACTGATGGACAGTTTGAGAGGATAATTCAAACCTTAAAGGATATGCTGAGGGATGTGTGTGATAGATTTTGTTGGTAATTGGGATTTGCATTTGTCTCTAATTGAGTTAGATTATAATAATAACTATCAAAATAGAATTGGGATAGCACCATGCAGGATATTATATGGATGGAAATGTAGATCACTGATGTGTTGGGAGGAGGTAGACGAGGCAATTAGAGAGCCCGAAATTAATCAAGATCACATTAAAGAAGATTCTATTAATTAAGAAAAAACTAGAGACAACATTTAATAGGCAGAAGAGTTATGTGGACTTAAAGCATAATTAGATGGAATTCCAAGTCAGGGATCTTGTATTCCTAATGGTATCCTCGATGAAAGGTGTGATGAGGTTCAGAAAGAAATGAAATTTGTCTTCAAGATACATTGGATATTCGAGAAAACAGAGAGAGTTGGAAACATGGCATATCGATTAGCATTACCTCTGGATATGTCACAAATCCACCCAGTATTTTACATCTCTATGCTTCACAAATACGGTCCTAATTGTTCTTATATAAGCTAGCCATAAAGTATGGAGGTAAGTGAGAACTTGACTTATGAGTAAGAGCTGGTGGCCATCTTAGGTTCTCATTTACATTAGCTTCGATTAAAATAAATTCTCATGGCTAAGGTGATGTGGAGGAATGATAATATTGAGGAGATCACTTAGGAGACGGAGTAAGAGATACAAGAGTTATACCTATATTTTTTTTCCTTAGTAAAGCATTATTATAAAATTCAAGGATGAATTTTTTTTATAAGGGGGAAGATTGTAATACCCCCCCTCAACAATATACAAATATTTTTCTTATCTTTCTTCTTTTCATTTTCGTTTTAACGTCTCCCTAAAGGTTACTATACATGTTTAATTTTTAACAACTATAACTTCGTTCTTCGATCACCAAATATAGTAATCTAGAAATCTATTTAAAGCTCTCATATGCTCTATGATTGTCCTAAATTCATTTCATCAAAATTGACCCAAATTTGAGAAAATCAAGGTGAGAAGTTTTGGCAACTATAGGTAAGTCATCGTTCTTCACTTTCTAGCCATTTTTTTATTTAAAACAGCACCATCATCATCTCTAACATCCTAAAAAATGTAAGAAAGGCGTATCAATCAATGGTAATTGGATCATTTGATGGGTGAACAGAGATAGGTCATTCTCAAACTTTGAAGCTTTGATTGACCTAAACTAAAAGGAGTTAGAGTATGTGGCAGGTATCATTGGAAAGAGGGAGAAGAGAGTAGCATTTCTAGGTTAGTCTGGGTTGGTCTGGCAACCAACCAATGATGTGTGGGATTATGGGGGGTTTGAAATCCAGCCCAAAAATAGTCTAAAATATTTTTAAAATTTTCTCTAAAATATTTGGATCAACTTTCATAACTGTGGTGTAAACAAATTCTTAGCGAGAAGTTTAGGTAAGAATAAGATTAAAGCCTGAATTGGGTAATTAGATCACCTTGGCAATTCTAATTAGTTCTAGGTTATTAATTGAGTACAATAACTTGTAAATAGTATTGATTGGAATTTTTCTTTTTCTATTTTATAAGTATGTTAAGAGTGAGAATTGTATTGTGAGGCTCGAATGGCAAAATACAACAATAAAGTAAGTTCATGTTCACTTAATAATACATACATCAAACCACTCCTTGAATATGTTTTCAATGCTAATTAGATGATGGCATGTTAAATTTAGATAGATGTCATACTCAGGTGCATGGATATATATACTATAGTATCATTATATATGTCAATAAAAATATGTGTATTATTACTGACATATATACTATATATATATCTATATATATTTGTGTGTGTGTGTGTAAACACGAATTCTTCTTTACAAAGTCCATGTGACCAGCATTATGATAGTTAAGTAGATACATATGGGTTAAGTACCTGGAGCATTTTGCATACATTTATGATGATTTTTGTATAACTGAAAGTCTGCTTGTTAGAACTACATAATTTATACTTTGAGTGTGTGTTTGATTAGAATAACAGGAAGATATTGTAAGACGTGTTGGATATGATTGTAAGAGTTATTATATTTCACAATATTGAGATATATTATGGACGATCTTGGTTTATGCTTGGGCATTAGTCGAATCCTTATTTGTAATGTTTATTATTAACACAATTATGATTTTGGATATATTGAACTAGGGCTAGTCTATTGGTGATGCTTAGCTCCCTACAACCCTTTTAAACTAAGAGAGCATTCTAGTTATTATGAGTATAGGTGTATAATTAGGCTATTGGTGATGCTTAATTTCTCCCAGCCATTCGATAATTAGCATCATGAGGATTAACCTTGGAGATTAGGATCCTATAAGTATTCCTTCTCCCTAATTCATTATGCATTGTGAGTGTTTTATCTTGCATTATATATGTGTATTCATGCTAGTGAAAAATTTTGTATACGATGTAAGCATGCTATAGAGTATCGTAGGTTGATATAAACTTATTCAATAAGGTCTAACTCCCCTTATTTCTATTTTTCAATTCAGTTATCACTAGTTTTGCAACAGTAACTTCTGAGAATTATCGACTATAACTTATCTATCTCTATATATGCATTTCATTTATTTTCAAATGTACTTGTACTCTAGAATCTACAATAAATGGTTTATTATATTATAAACTTTATTATGATGCATGCTAGTATTATTATACATTTTTCATGTATATACTTATATGTCCCTATATTGTTATTCATTTTCTTGGATTATGTGTTTATTTTTGTCATCAATGGTTAGGCTTGCATGTATCTGAGAGCCTCGAATCTTGGGTTTCGATTCATGAAAATTAACAACATTAATATTACTGAAATATCATCTTTTTATAATTTAGAGGTAGGAACTCTCTCTTTAATAGATACTTCATCATGTACTAAGTTTGCATGGGTCCTTTATCCTCTCGTTCTCATCTAGATTAAATCTTATCCCACTATACTGATGTTCCTCATTTCAATCAACATGACACTATTTTGACTGTCTTTTTAAGTGGAATCTCCAAATAATAAAAAAATTCTATCCACTTTTTAAGTGGAATCTCCAAATAATAAAAAAATTCTATCCACTTCCATAATCCAATCTAGAAATTATTCTATAATAAGACTTCCATTGAAATATGGGATATTTACCTTTAAGGGATTTCTCATTGCCTTAAATACATCAAATTCAATCTCCTTATCCTGAAGTTTGAGAATAAGCTTCCCTCCAGTACGTCAATCAGTGCCCCTTATAGTAGCCATGAATGACCTTCCCAAGATGATAGTCACTGAACTGTCTTCTTCCATATCTAAAATAAGGAAATCAATAGGAAATAAGAATTTATTAACCTTTACAAGTATATCCTCAATGAGTCCTCTTGGATAAGTAACCGATTTGTCAGCTAACTGTAATGAGACTATAGTAAGTTTTAGCTCTGCTAATCTTAACTTCTTGAAAATAGATAAGGGTATCATATTAATGTTTGCTTCAAGTTCCATTAAAGTCATATTTATCTATAAGCTACTAATTGTAGAATGAATGGTAAAACTACCAAGGTCCTTAAACTTTATAGGCAAATTCTTTAGAAGAATATCAGAACACTCTTCATTAAGCTTGATAATCTCATACTCCTCCAATATTAATTTCTTAGATAAGTTTTCCTTAAGAAATTTTGCATAAAAAACCCATTTGGGAAATGGCCTCGATAAACGGGATACTAATGTGAAATTTCTTAAAAATCTCCAAAAATTTTCCAAATCACTTCTTGAGGTTTGTATTCTTCAACTTTTGAGGGTAAGGAATCCTAGGTTTATAAGGTTGCATATTTGGATTAGCAACAACCTAAGTAGCTTTTAAGAGCTTTCACCCTCAACTTATTTCTCTTTCTTCTTCTCTTCTTCTTTACTTGTATCTCTTCTGTCATTGGCTCTCTTTCTTCTATCACATTATTTTTTCTTTCTATTTCTCTTCACTCTCTACCATTACTTGCTTTCCTTTCTCTTTTACCTTATTCTTTTCACTCTCAACTTCTTTTCCACTTTTAGGATAATAGCTTTAATATATTCTCTAGGATTAGCTTCGGTAGTACTAGGTAACTTGCCAGGTAGCCTCCTCTATAAGAGTTGTACAATTTGCTCAACCTGAGTCCCCAAATCTTTAATTTACGCCTCACAATTTTGCATTCTTAATTCATTAGATTCAATATATTAAAGAACCATTTCTTCAAAACTAGGCAACTCTCTTGGAGGTTGATTAGCTCTTAAGGCAAGTGGAGGTGCTCTTTGAGGGTTGGCTTGAGGTGATTATGGTGGTTACTAGTAATTATGGTCGTTAGTCCACGAAAAGTTTGGGTAGTTCCTCCAACCAAGATTATAAGTATTTGAAAAAGGATATCCTCTTTATCTATTGAAATTTTCAATAAACTGGGCTTGCTCTGGTTCTTAGGTAAAAGGCTTTCTTCTTGACACTCCAATAATGAATAGGAGGTACTAGCACAACTTTCATACTCAAAAGCTACTATGTCATTGATTGCATGAACTACTTCTATAAGTACTACTCCTAGCTTTACTCACTAAACTATCTAACTTCTTATTCAGCACTTCCATTTGAATAGGAAGAGCTACTATATCATTGATTGCGTGAACGTCATGTGGCTTCATAGGATAATGTTCAGAATTATATTAAAAACTATTTTTAGCCATATCCTCAATCAAATTGTAGTTTTTGGTTAGAGTTTTTTTTATCATAAAAGTACCTTTTACCACAGCATAAATAGTGTTACAAGTCGAAGGTGTAAGATCAATATAGAAAATATTCACCTGATGCCACGTACTGAATTTATAGCTAGGAAGCTTAGTAAGAATCTCTCTAAATCTTTCTTAAGCCTTATATAGACTTTCATTCTCATATTGCACAAATAAGCTAATTTCAGTCTTCATTTTAGCTATCTTAGCAGGTAGGAAAATCTTAGTTAAGAGCCGCTTCATCAAATCGTCCCATTTAGTAATAGATGTAGGCTAAATTGTGGATAATCAGGCTTTGGTTTTATCTCTGAGGGAAAAAGGGAAAAGCATAAGCCTAACTACATTTTCTAAAACTCCATTACTTTTAAAAAGATCACGAGAATCAAGGAAATTTTGAAAATGTTCATTAGGATCTTCTAAAGTTAAACCACCAAATTGTGAGGACCTACCCATTGAAATGATATTATATAGGATTTTGAAATTGTTTTTATTGACTCTAGATTGGACAATGCTAGCCACGGATCTACCTCTATTTTTCATTAGTAGATCCATCATGGTAGTTTCTTTAGGTTTTTGTAAATGTCTAACACTTATATATTCTTCGGGATCTATTTCTACAGGTTTAGATTTTGTGTCACTAGATATTTTTACTTCTAAGGGATCAGAAGTGGTTACTCGCGATTCTTTCTTTTTCCTATACAACTTACACTCTAACTCCGAATTGAAGTCTATATGTTCAGAATTTTGACCCCAAGTATGCATACAAAATAAAAATTAACTAAAAAACAAATCCTAACTAAACAAAGAAACAAATAACACAATTTAGATAATAAAAAGAAATAAAATCACAAATAATTTTAAAATAACAAAATAAATGCGAAAAGATTTAGAAAAATTAAAAACATAATAATTACAAGTCCTAGAGTAATTGACACTAATTTTTCCTATATTATAAAACTATCCCCGATAACGATCCCAAAAACTTGTTGTATTGATTAGGTGACTTATGATTTTGAACAATTTTTACTTTAAATTAACCAATGTAAAAGGCAAGTGTACCTATTGAAGAAGTAATATCATTAAGTATTTTTAAGACCCCAAATGTCAATCCCATAGGGAAAGATCGTAATTATTAGGTTAATTAGATTATAATTATCTAAGAAATTCCAATTAAGTGATTAAAAAGATGAAAATTTCTAATGTAACCTACCTTGCTTCAAACAATGAAAATGATTTCTAAATTTCTTCCAAAAATTACCAAATTGTGGAAATGAGCTAAGGATTAGGTGATTAATTAATTAATTGAGTAATTAGTATTTTTAAAGGCCAATTTAAAGGATTTTCACAAAATCAAGAGAAATCTATGATTAAGACTATGTCTTTTCTCTATTAATCTTAATTTAAAGTTTGGTCATACATTAAATTAAGTTAACAGGATTTAAAATCAAGAATTTGATTCCTAGATTTGCAATTATAGAACTCAAACTCTCATAAATAATCAAGGATTAGTCATTAAATGATTGATTTGTTTTGTTTATTGAATTTTCCAACAACCTAAATTGATTGCTCCAACCTTAATATAGCTTTTAATCCATTATTAAGTGGCAGCTTAAAAACAAAATTTTCAGATCTTCAATAAACAAAAATTAGACCCTTAATCATGCATAAAATCTCTCTTAACTTATTTATATAGCAATCCTTAGTTGAAAATCGAATCAACCACACATAATGATCAAAGTAAGCATAACATGTAATTGAAGCAATATACTTTGAATAATCTTAATATAAGAGCTTAAATAACGAGTTTAGAAGTTACGGAAAACTCAAAGAAAGTTCTTAGATGATTTATAAACTCCTCAACTTGATCTAAACTCCAGCATAACTCTAAATCAACACTAAACTTGCATAAAAATGAAAGAACATACAAAGACATAAGTTTAAGTATAAGGTTCTTGTTTAATATGAAAAAAGAGAGCAAATAATGTAATAATCTAAGTTAGAAAAACCCCCCTATGATGGGTTCCAGACTCAGATATGCATCTTAAAAGTGAGCTCCAATGTTTAGTAAAGTATAAAATAACTCAAAAATCAAAGTACAAATGTTTGAAGCTAAAGATCTCTCAGAACACTAAGAAAGAACTAAGAAAGAGTGCATAGAATTTTCAGATCCATCTCTCTTCTAAATCCGATGTGTGTGAGTTGTTTTTCCCCTTCTTTCGAGCAGAAGGTCCTCCCGCTTGATCCTTAGAAGACAAAGGAATTTAATGAAATCACGCCTCAGACGCAATTTTGGAGATTTGATGGTGATATGTCTGGAAGCTATATATACGGCTGGTTGACTCGAAGGTATACAATAGTATGGAACCCGTCGTATAGGTGCTAATTCTGCATACACATACGGGGGTCATATGGACATATACATGGGTCTCTCTAGATCCACGTATAGGTCCTGGAAAGTGATCAATTGGCTCTCTTCTTGCTCTAATCTTTAATTAAACTCCATTTCCTATAAATTAAACACTTTTAAGCATCAATTAAACATATAAACATGAAGTTAAGGTTAAAACATGACAAATATGCATTAAAATACAATCAATTTGAACCCTATCACCTCAATAGATGTCTCTCCTCCTACACTTCTTATATGGTTGATAATGACCAAACCGATTATGTTTATAGTCATCTTTTTTCTCTGAATTATCTCTATAAACATGTACCTACAAGAAAGAATAGATTGGTCAGTAGGGTCACCATGAACCAACTTCACTCCTAGCCTTATATTGTCACTCTACCTCCTATGTGCATCAATTTTGAAAGCATCTATATGTTTTACAATCTCATCAAAACATTCCTCGAAACATCAAAATCTCAGATCGATTTGTTCCTCCAAAACTCATTTCAATCATTTCAATACCTTATCCTTATGAATAAGATCTCTAGTCTCCTAATCATCATCATGAAGACTATTATCATTGCCACTAGTCAATATCCTTACTTTGATACCACCAAACATAACATATAACATGATTAAACAAGGGTTATTCAAAATCCTTTCATAGAAATAAAAGAAAACTCAAAATTCAATATATTATAAACCAAGTTCTAATAACAAAAGTGACCACTAAAATATAATATGAAACCTTAATCCTAAAAATAAGGATAATAGCATCTTCTATAACTAAATTAAACATAAAATACTATTTTTTATACAGTAAAATAGTGCTTGGTTAGAGGTAAAGCAAGCCATTATTAGGTCTGTTATATATTCCATTAGAGGTAAAATGACAAGTCCTGAGTAGATAAACAATGTCGCTTATGGGAACCATTTATTTACTAAATTTTTCCAGAAGTTGATAGTTAAGCATTAATGTGTGTTTTTCTAAGTATTTGTCATGTATTCCTTTGCATTTTAGATTGAACTTGTTATGTTTTAGGACTTATGTTATGTGTCTTTGTTTATCATGATCAATATTGTGTTTCTTTATGTTTGGTGTTAGTTTGGAATAAATCTTAATCATTTTGGTGTTTTTATTTATGTTTTATGTTTTTTTAATTTAATTATTGATTTTGGGTTAAAATTGGATCTTATCAGTATATTTATTTTTGTGTATGATGAATTAAAGTTGAAAATTAGAGTTGGAAGAAAGTTATAATTGAAAAATAATAATAAGATGAGCAAAAATGTTAGCCATGCATGCATGCAAAGTTGGTGTGTAAATAGGGAATTAATTCAAATTAATTCTAAAGCATGGTCTCCAAAGCTACCTTGAATTCGGGAGAGAAGAAGACTTTAACGAGACCATTTAACTTCTCTATTCTTAGGTTTAACCAAGTCAGCAGCTTTGACCAAGTTAGCCAGCATCTCCAACTTTGACCCACCAAAGACCAGCTCACCAAAGATCAAGACCAACCCACTTAGGAGTCTCACACAAACCAATGTGAGCATACAAAGGCCAAATAAAGGGAAGGTTGGCGAGAGAGTATTGGCATGGAGAGATCAACCTAGTCAAAGTTTGGTCAACACTCTGGTCAACAACTTTGGTCAAATTCTGGTTAAAACCTCAAAGCTCACCAAAAAGCCAAACCAAAAATAAATGAAAGAGGTCCAAGCGGTAGTGAAGAATGAAGCATAAAGATTGAAGTAAGAAGCACGCAAAGTTAGGAACTTTGCATTTCCCAAGGCAAGGAATTTACATGAACTTAATAGGATAGTTGCTAGTGATAGTGCTCCACTCCAAGACTAAACCCGAAGCCACAAGAGAGATCTTAAATGGACCAAGACCAAGGCCCAAGCTACTGGAGACAACACCAAGACCCAAAACACTAGAGCAAACCCATCTGTAAAAAGACAAAACATACAACATAGAGGAGGAGATTAAAAATAAAATGCACAGCCCTAACAAAGGAGCATCAAATTCGACCCTCATAAAATAATTTTTCAACAACTACACCAAACAAGATTTCGACATGGAAAGGAGAGAAGACCAGGAGCATTCGACTGGTGAAAATTCCATCTCCAAACTTCTTCTCCAAGTACTACACAAGCTTCATCTCCACACACAAACTTCTAGCTTCATGAGTTCATCAAGTTTTATATTTTTTTTCAGATTTATTTTATTTTACTTTTATTTTATTATGTTTTACGTTTTAAAAAATATAGACATGATTGAATTTATTTCTATTATGAGTGGCTAAGCTTGTTTTAGGATTTGTTGTTTGAACTATTTGTGAACCTTTAGTTGTTGATTTAATGTTATGAATATTTATATTCTCTATTAATCTTAAACCCCACAATAAATCGAGAGGGTGAGCTGGGTAATCCGAGTTAAATGGTGTTAGGGGTTAAATTTGTAATAATTT
>JAOXYD010139393.1:0-24487 GCA_028565735.1 Pinacopodium congolense
ATATCATTTATTGAAAGCTAAAGCCCTTAGTTTAATTGTGCATTAAGTGAAACACCTTTCAAGGTGTATTTAGTTACCTGAATTTGGGGGAATTGAATATTTTGGTTATTTGTGACTTGTATAGGCTTCTCTTTGCGTTGAAAAGATTTGTGATAGGTTACTCTTCATCTTAGAAAGTAAGATTGTTGTTTGTGGGTTACTCTTCACCCTTGGAAAGTAAAATTATAAAGGTTACTCTTCACCTTGAAAGAAGATTGTACTTGTTTTGATTGATTGGTATAGAATCATCCAACAATTAAGAGGTTTATATGGTTGATTTAATCTTACCCTCTTGACAATTATCTTAATTGGTTAGGATAGTATGAAGTTTTGATAATAAAGGTTTTAAAATAAAGTTTTAAAGTTAAGTTTGGAAGAGTGCCTGTTGGTTTTGATATAAGTCGATAAGATAAGTTTAATTGATTGACTGAACTCTAAGTAACGGTATATTGGTCAATTGAATGAAGGATGGTCGACCGAACTATAGATAAAGATTTATCGGTTGACCAAATTGGGTATATCGGTCGACCAAATGTTGCTGAAATTGTAAGACATGATTCACCAAATTACACAATGGTCGAAACATTTATTTGTTTTCTACCCATTGGACAACGAAAATTAAGACCGTTTTACAACAGATATATTGAGTAGTATAAATAGGTCTTCTTATAACATGAAAAGAGTGTGAAGCAGGTTTAAGTAAACAAGTCTTTATCACTATATATAAGTGTCCTATATAATTTTTCTTTCTTCAAATTGTTTTGGTATTAGTGTTTATTTGTGACGCTTCAATTCATTATTGTGTGCATTCATTCTTCAAGCCTTTTAAGTACATTGAGTAAAGTGAGAAAAGTAATTTTCTATTTTGTCTTGTGAGTTCCTTTTTGGAGGTTATTCTTGAGCCTAAGAAAAGAAGTGAGTGAAAAAGTTCTCCTTTAGCCTATGAAAAAGAATTGTAATTAAACGATATTTTCCTATTAAAGTTACAATAAGAACCAAATCTCAGCAGTGGTTTTAGGGACTAGACTAGAAGCAAGTGGATATCTCTAAACAAGAATAAATCTGGTGTCCTTTTCTTATCTCTTACTCTTTACTATTCTGCACTTATAATATTTGCTTGATTGGGTGAATTTGTATAAATTGTTTAAGCTTCCGCCTATATTATTGTATTCAGTATGTGAAATAATTTTTAACACTAATTCTCCTATCTTAGTGCCATAACAAACCTAACATTATTAATAATAGAATATGAATTATCTACCTTAGGAGGATTGTCATCCTCCTTCTTTTTTGGCACAATTTCCTTATCCTCTCCTTGCTTGCATTGTTCCTCCATCTTCTTTATAGGGCCTTCCACCTCTTTACTACTTCGTAACGTAATGGCATATGCATCCTTCTTAAGGTTCCTCTTTGGTTGGTTGGAAGTCTTTTAGATCTTTGAGCTTGCAACTTTTCCACTACATCGCTAGTTGACTCACCTAGTTCTCTAAATTCTTTAGATCACTGCTCGATTCCTATTGGAATTGAAGAGTGTTTATGGCTAGGTTCTTCATTATCTTCTTCTAATGACATATCCCTAGCTTGTTGTGATGGCTGTGGTAAGGGAGGCCTTAGTCGAAACTGTGGCTACCCTTAGTGAAATTCTGGTGGAGAGTTGAATCCTTACTACTACTAAAAGGTAGAGGGCCTTGCATTTGAGTTGCTTCCTTAATAGGGTTTCCATACCTAAAGTTCAGATTATCCTGTCACCCTGGATTGTAAGTGAGGATGTAGAGATCATACTTCCTCTATTATCCTTGGAATCCTCCAATTTAGATATCTTATTACTTATCTTGTAAGGTAAGGCATATATTAGTAAGTTGACCTAAAAGTGAAAACATGCTACATACTTTGGGTGGCCCTTGCCAATCACTACTTTCTTCACTAATGATGTTAGATTGGCCACTTATTGCTATAGCTTAGAAATGTTGATCTATTTGACTTGCTTTGTTGAGGATTTAAAACTGTTTCTAGTACCCTAACATTATAAACTTTCAACCATAGTCCTGATTAAGTTCTTTACATCCTCTAATGTTTGATCTACCACACCCACACCACTCGTGATGTCGATCATATTCCTGTCCATAGGTATCAAATCCTCATACAAATAATTAATCAAGAGTTGTTCATTTGTTTGATGGTTTATACAACTACTATAAAGCTTTTTGAAGCACTCTTAATACTCGTGCAAGGACTCTCTTATACCTAATGCCATAAATCTCCTTTCAGATTTGGTCACTCTCAAGATAAGAAAGAATTTCTCTAATAATACTTATTGAATTTGCTCCTAAGTGGTAATTAATCTAGCTTGTAGATCATATAGCCATTCCTTGGCTACATTTGCTAAGGTAAAAGAAAATGCCTTCAACTTTAGTTAGTTTTCTATGACTATAGCCATCTTCATTCCAAAACAAGTGATGTGGAACTCCTTTAGGAACTTGTTTGGTCCGAAGATGTAACCTGAGCCTGGAAAATTGATATATCAAAAACCTGTAAAAGTAGGCAAAGCATAAATTAATATTGGTTTTATATCAACTTCAAGTCCATTATCAAGATAATTTGTGCAAAGAAAGTTGAGATTCAAACAAAAGTTGCAAGCTCCTTTAAAGTGTGTTGATGTGGCTCTATGATTTCTTCCACTTCTTCTACAAGCTCCATATAATTCTCTTTAACTTCTTCTTTAAGTGACCAAAAACTTCTGCTTTCAGAAAGGTGAGTATGCCTAGGTTGCCCAATATGTTGAAGCCTCGTATGACCTATAACTATAGAAAATGAAAAAAGAATTAAAAGAAGAAAGAAGTAAGCCTCAATTCTTTGAAGCAAATTTCTATAATCATGAATATTTTGAAGAACTATAGGACATGTAGATCATAAAGTAAAGTGACGAAGTTCAGTGAAGAAAAAAAAACAAAAATAAAAAAACAAAAATAATAATAATACAAGAAATAACAATTTACAAACCTTAGCTCCTTGGCAACGATGCCAAAAACATATCCAAGCCTCCAAAAATATTGGAGAAACATGTTTGATGAGTGATATTTTAAGAATCTTATTACTTTCATCAAGTTTCATACCATTTTTGTGATATTGACATTCAATCCATATTTTGCTAGTTCCATACTTGGTTTTGTGTTTCTAAACCCTAGTTCTTAATTTCTATTATCATATCAAAGGGTTTAATTTTGAGTATTAACTCTATATTATTATTCATATGTAAGGATTGATCATTGAATATTCACTATCATTAAACTTCTTCAAGTGCCTTATATGATTATTGCTTTAACATTCCATTCAACAATTTCAGACCTTTCTTTGAGCTTTAAATTCCTTATCCTCTAATTCTCTAAGATCTTTGTGAAGTAAAACAACAATAATTATCATTATATTATGAACATAAATTGAGTTTTATTATAGACAAAACTATTATGTGTTGGTATAATCTTGTGTTCAATCTAATTTTTCTTATTTTCAATTGAGCTTTTGTGCAATTTAATGACTCTTTTGTGTTTTTTAAGTCTATAAGAAGTCCCTAAATGTTTTTCTTAGTTAGATTGCATTTTTATTTGAGTTTCTTAATATAAATTGTTATATAAATCAAGTTATAAGATTTCTAGATTTTTAGTATTTCATTTATCTTCATAGTTAGTGTTTTAAATTTAGTTTTTGAGCTTTTAAAACTTTATATCCTCTTTCATTAAGTTTTACAAGAGGTCATTGTCTATATAATTCATTTTTACACTTTAAAGAGTCCTTAGTTTATTGTGCTTCAAGTGAAACACCTTTATAAGTGCATTTTTTTTCACCGCTTTGGGATTAATTTGTATAGGCTACTTTTTGCCTTATAAAATTATTTGTATATGCTACTATTTGTGTTATAAAAAGATTTGAAATGGCTCTTTTTACCTAAAAAAGGTTGGTGCAAGGTTTCTGATCAACTTCAATAAAGAAGGCTTTGTTTTGTAAGGATTTCTCTTTACCCATTGAAGAAGATTTGTAATTGCTACATTGTGATAGTTCAAATTCCAACTTCTTTAGTGTTGTTTTAGATTAGGCAACATTAATATTGCTGACCCAATACAAATTGTGGTATCTCTTTTCTTCCCTATACTCTTTATATTACTGTTGAGTGTACTCCTAATTTTATATTTCATTGTGATAGTGATTTATGCATTTATTGTTGATCACTTATGCAATTATTCCAACTTTACAATATTGAAGTATTAATTTAATTTAATATTAGAGTTAATTGTGCAAGGTATTTACTCATATATTATTGTTGATTGTGAATGGAAATTAATTATTATAATTTTATAAAATTTGCCTTAAATTTACTTACATTGAGTTTTAACTATTGCATATTCGTTAAGACATTGCTTTGGGGTGAATTTGGTCTTAGGGGCATCACATTCCTTGAATTGGTTTTATATTATTTAAAATTTCAAATTAAGATCAATTTTTTAGAACACATAATTCACCCCCCAAGAGTGTCTTTAGAACTAACAATTAGTATCAGATCTAGGCTCACCTTAGTCTAGTTAGTTTCTAATGAAATTATGAGAAAAGATATAGTATTGCATACTTGATAGGTCATTTAGTCAAGAGGGTCAAAATATTAGTAGAGAACCTTTCTTTGATGGGAATGATTACTTATATTGGAATAATAGGATGAAAATTTTTCTTATGGCTAAAAATGTTAAGATGTGGGACATTTTTAGTCAAGAGTCACATATTCCCACTAAATTTGAAAATGGGCAAAAGGTGTCTATGGTATAGGGAGAGAATGTTAGATGATGAAAGATCAATTTCACTAAATAGTAAGGCCATGCATATTTTACTCTATGCATTAAATAGAAATGAATTCAATACAGTCTATATGTGTGAAATTGCTCATAAGATTTGGCACACACTTGAAATCACATATGAGGGAACAAATTAGGTAAAGGAGAGTAAGGTTTCAATGTTGACACATTAATATGAATTGTTTTCCATACATCATGATGAAGGTATTGCTAATATCTATACACGATTTGTTGATATTATTAATGTTTCGAAAGGCCTTGGAAAGTCTTAAACTAATGTTGAGTATAGAAATATTTTAAGGTCATTACTTAATGATTGGGAAACAAAATGGTGAAATTTAAGGAGCCAAATATTTGAATCTTTACAGTAGTTAATCAACTTATTTTTTACATATGAAATTAGAATTAAGGTGATTAAATCCAAAGAGGAGGAAGTCATCTCAAGAAGAAAGGAATTGACATTCAAAGCCATGAAGGAGGGGTAAAGTGATGAGGAGGCCACATCTAATTGTAGTGAAGAAGAAATATCCCTCCTTAGAAGAAGATTCAAGAAGTTTTTGAAGAAGAGGGGTTACTTTAAAAGAGGAGACCAAGGTAAAAGGAATCTAACAGAAAGTTTTCCATTGGTGTAACTTGCTTTGAATATAGGGAACCAAGTCGCCTAAAGAGTCAATACCCACTTTTTAAGGAGAATGAGAAAGAAGAAAAGAATAATAAGAAGGATAAGAAGGAGAACATGGAGAGAAAGATGAGGAAAGCACTAATGGAATTTGAAACTTCAAGAAAATCTGAGGAAGAAAAATAAAAAAAAAAGATGAAAACTTTTTCTTGATGGTTTTGGATGGTGAGATACTGTCTATATCATATTGTTGTGATGATGAAAATGATTGTGACTATGGGTTGAGTTATGATGACTTGATTAAATGTTTGCATAGTATGAACTTGAAAAGGAAGAAACTATCTTCTAAATACAAATAATGCATGAATTTTATTAAAGAGCTTAGCTTTTAGACTTATAGGCTTAGAAGTGATTTGCATTACTTAGAAATCAAGAATGTATGTGTTGATGATGATAAGATTAAAGCAATGCAATAAAATGATTATTTAAAGGATAAGGCAAATCTATTAAAGGAGGCATTAGAAAAATTCAACAAGAGAAAGGAAAAACTAGATAGCATGCTTGGAGCTCAAAAAGCTTCAAATGAGAGACATGGATTAATTTACTTTTATTAAAGGTAAGAACCTAGATGAAAAAGAAACTCCTAAGTCATCTTTGAAAAATGGTGCAAACATTTTTAAAACTTAACTTAGGAAGGATAATTATGTATATATGCACTCTTCAAGACCTGCATCTAGTAAATGCATATACTTCTAGAAACAAGTTTAACTACTTTGAACATGCAAAGATTGAAAACAATGCATGTGGACCATATAGAAGTCAATTTTGGAAAACAAATATTAAAGAAATAAAAATGCATTTTTCAACATATAAAAACATCCCCCATGCATATCCTAGGCCAAGGCATACTCCCTACGTATGTTCTACGACAAAATCACGCCAAAGAAGGTCATTTAGGGCTACTATACCTAAATTTTCATAGAGAAACAATTTTGGAGAGTATGTGTGTTCTCATAATGTTACATAAGTTTGTGTTAATTATGGTAGATTTGGGCATATAGAAAGATTTTATTTTGATAAACTTGCAATTTATTCTATCATAGAAAAAGGCATAGGAAGTATGAAGGTAACTAACGCCCAAATACCCAAATTAATGTGGTACCTTAAGTAAAATAAAAATTTTATTTTGTAGGAATTTAAGAGTACCAAGTAGTATGTAGATAGTGGATTTTCTAGACATATGATAGGAGATATCATCCAATTCATATCATTGAAGTCTAAAGATAGAGTTTATATCACCTATGGAGACAATGCAAAGGGTAAGATAATAGGCTTTAGTAAAGTCATTAAAAGAAATACTTCCATTGATAATTTCCTTTAGAATGATGGATTAACACATATCTTTTTGAGTGTGAGTCAACTTTGTGATAAAGCTTTAAAATTTCTTTTAAAGGTAAATCTTGCATTGCTTGTATTTTTGAAGATAATTGCATATTTTTCATTCGAAAAAGAGAAGAAAACATGTTTACTATTAATTTGAATTATCTTTCTACTAATTTGAATTAGGTCATGCTAGTATGCAGGACATTTCAAACCTAGTAACAAATAACTAGTAAATGAACTACCTAGGATGGAGTTTTTAAAAAATAAAATATATGATGCAAGTCTATTAGGAAAAAAAAAACCAAAACTTTTTTAAGAAGAAGAATATGATTACTACTTCTAGACCATTAGAGTTATTGTATATGGACTTGATTGGATTACCTAGGGTAGCTAGTTTAAGAGGAAAATTAGATGCTAATGTGATAATTGAAGATTATAGTAGGTTTACTGAAGTGATTTTCTTAGTTACTACGGATGAGTGCTTTAAATCCATTGTTAAGTATGCTATGAGAGTCTAAATAGAAAAGGCTATATAATATCATCCATTAGGAGTGATCATAGTAAAGAGTTTGAGAATGAATTGTTTCATGCATATTGTAAAGAAAATGGGATTGCTTATAACTTCTCATCTCATAGGACGCCCTAACAAAATAGAGTAGTGGAGAGAAAGAATAGAACCTTACAAGGGATGGCTAAGACTATGTTGAATGAATATAGTGTTCCTAAGTAAGTTTAGGTGGAAGCAATAGCTTGTGCTTTTCATGTTTCTAGTAAGGTCTATATAAGACCTTACATGAATAAAACCCTTTATAAGTTATGATATAAGAAAAAGCTTAAGTTTTGCTATTCAAAAGTGTTTGGATGCAAGTGTTTTATCTTCAACACTAGATATAACTTAGGCTAGTTTGATGAAAAATCCAAGGAAGGCATATTAGTAGGTTACTCTTTCACTAATAAAACCTATAGGGTGTTTAACAAGAGAACAATGCTGATTAAAGAGACTATAAATTTGGTTTTTGATGAATCTAGTCTATTTGTGATAAGAAAAAGTGTTGATGATTTTGTTATAGGTTTTTCTAAAGACTTAAAGAAATTAGGAAATTAGGACTAGAAGAATAAGTTGAGGAAAACTTGGATATTCCCTCTACACCTCGCTATCCATTAGTTAAACCAAATGAGAAAAATAAAGAAATGATAGTTTACGTAGAAAGTGGAGGTATAAGAAAGACCATCACCCAAACTAAATTTTAATTGAAGTTAAAAGAGGAATAGCAATAAGATCATCTTTTAGAGATTTCTCCCATATAACGTTTCTCTTTAATATAGAGCCTAAAAGTTTGGACATTAATACCTAGGCCAAGTGACCATCAAATTATAGGTACTAAGTGGAAGTTTAGAAACAAACTTGATGAATTAGGAAATATTGTGAAGATTTAGTTGTTAGCTAATGGTTAAAATCAAGAAGAAGAAATAGACTATAAGGAAACGTTTGCCCTCATAGCTAGATTAGAGACTATCATATTGCTTTTAGCATTTACATCCTATATGGGTTTTAAGTTATATCAAATGGATGTTAAGAGTGCATTTCTTAAAGGTTTTATACAAGAGAAAGTGTATGTGGAACAACTACCAGGCATTGAGATTCATGATGCACCAAGCCATGTTTATAGGATGTCAAAAACTTTATATGGTTTAAAACACTCTCCTAAAACTTGGTATGAGAGGTTAAGTGCCTTCTTATTAAAAAATAGTTTTCAAAGGGTAAGGTAGGTAAGAAAAAGAGGACATTTTGATCATGAAAGTATAGATTGATGACATTATTTTTGGAGTCACAAATGAGAGGATGTGTAAAGATTTTTCCATGCATATGAGTCAAGAGTTTGAGATGAGTATGATGTGAGAGTTATATTTCTTTCTTAGTTTGAAAATTAGGCAAATGAAAGATGATATTTTAATTATTTAAGTTAAATAAACCCAGGAATTGCTAGAGAGATTTGGTATGGATCAAGAAAAACATTTAGGAACCTCTATGAGAGTAGCAACTTAGTTGAACAAGGATGAGGAAGGAAAACCCGTAGATTGTAAGTTATATAGAGGAATGATAGGTAGTTTATTATATCTTACAACTAGTAGACTTGGCATTATGTTTAGTATTTTTGTGTGTGTTAGATTTTAGTCAAGCAATAGAGAGTCTCACCTTTTAATTATTAAGAGAATTTTGACATATTTAGTTGACACATCATCCTTAGGTTTATGGTACCTTAAACATGCTTATATGGATTTAGTTAGCTATTTTAATGAAAATAATGTCTATAATCTCTTAAACAAGGAGTATATATGGTACTTTCCAATTTTTGTGAAATGCCTTAGTCTTTTAGTTTAGCAAAAAACAAAATTTTGCAGTTTTATCAATTGTCGAAGCAGAGTATGTAGTAGTTGGTAGTTTCTGTGTACAAGTATTTTGGTTTAAGCAACAACTTAAGGGTTACGACATGAAGCTTACCAAGGTTCCCATTAGTTGTGATAACACTAGTGCCATATGCCCAATATTATTCAACATTCAAGGAATATGCACATTGAGATTAGATATCATTTCATAAAGGATCACGTGCAAAATAGTGATGTAGAATTAGAGTTTGTAGGCACACAACATCAGTTGGCCAATATATTCACCAAATCAATGAGTGATGACATATTTAGTATAATTAAGCAAGAATTAGGCATGCTTGATGATAGATCTATTTAAACTCTATAAGTTTATGCATGCTCTCTTCTATCTTGATTTATGTTTATGAAATTTTATTATGCATCTTATAAATGGTATCTCATTCATTTTTTCTCACTCTTCTCTTTATCATGTTACAATTGGTATGCTTTGCATTCTTTTACTAGTTTTTAATGATGTAAAAATGGTGGAGAAGGTTCAGTGAGTGATATTAAATTGTTTCACTAAGGGAGAAATTAATGTAAGGATAAGGGTGAGTGATATTAAATTATTGACTTTAATGCATGAACTAAGGGAGAGCATAATTTGTTTGCCATTAGTATATATGACTACATAAATGAGTTGTATGTTTATGATATATATACTTATGAGCTGATATGAGATGATTGAATTTTTATGTGTTTTTTAATTTTTAATTTTTAATATCACATATTTTGTCATCATTAAAAAATATAGATTATTGAATTAAAAGAGGTTCCAATCTTTTTTTTTTTGATGATAAACAAAACATATATTATACTAATTATTTATGTTTTTGATATAAGGTTTAAAAATATGTGCAAATGATGATGGAAGATTGGATTTGGAGGTCATAATTAAAGGAAATAAAGATAAAATATTATACAAGATTCAAGACTACATGTTATATACCTTAAGCATGTGTAAGTTTCATTTGAAGTTTACATATTCCAGGGGCTTAAAAAATTCACTTCTGTATGTCATAAGTTTGAACTTTTGCATAAAGATTTCTATTGGCATTTGAATCAATTCAGCAACTGAAAAAGGTTTTTAATTGTGTTTTGAAAATGTTTTAAATTAATTTTTATGTTAGGGAAACTTTTAGAGATGTTTAAAATTTTTTGGATCATGTATTGTAGTTTTTGTTCAAAAGAGCAATGGTTATTAACAACGATGCCATTGATATTTAACATAATTGTTATTGTAGTCACTATTTTGCAAAAAATTTCATCGTTCCACTATAATCCTAAAAAATCTCTTTTCTTAAGTAGTTAGCTAATTCCTCCGCCATCTCTAAGACATCTAAACCTTATTTCTAGCATAACCAAACTGCTAGAAGCATTATAGAAACATGTTTGTTGAGTTATCTTTCAAAAATCTCATCGCCTTCATCAAGTTTCATTCCATTATTGTTCTATTGACGTTTAGCCCATCTTTTGCTGGCTCTATATTCAGTTTATGTTTTTAAACCCTGGTTCTTAATTTTTATTATTATTGAAGCAAGGATTAGTTTCACCTTTATTTTAACGATGATAAAACATCTTTACTAATGTATTTATTCAGTTTGTTGTGTTTGATGAGTTAGGTTAATGAAGAACTTGTTTTTAATTTGATTCAATAATATCTAACTTTACTACTGACTTAAAATCTGAGGGATATCATATAATATCGAAGATGTTGAATCTAATATCCTTTCCATCGAACTCTATGGTTAACACTCCACTCAGGATATCAATTTTGGTCAAAGACATCTTTAATAATTGTCTTCCTATTAGAATGGGTGATGGACTTGAAGACTCCATGTCCTGTATGTTTAACACATAAAAATCTACACCAAAACAAGCTTGTTTACCTACTCTAAAACATCCTCAATAACCCCCTTAAGGTAAGTGCTAGACTGATCAACTAACTGAATGATAACACGAGTATCTTTTAAAAGATCAAGATTAAGAACTTAGATAGAAAGAACCATGAAATTAATTAAATATTCTAAATCTAACATGCATCGCTTGTATCTCATGTTACCAATCTCGTAAGGAATGGTAAAAATAACTGGATCCTTACATTTAGGGGGTAGCTTCCTTTGCAAACCACTGAGACATTATCCCCTACATTGACCTTCTTATTACCTTTTAGTTTTCTCTTCTTTATGTATAGCTCCTTTAGAAACTCCATATAATGTGACACTTGCTTGATTGCCTCGACTAGAGGTATATTCACCTCCACTTTATGAAACACTTCCAACACCTCCCTTCTTTCTCTTGTTGTTTGTATTTGGCTGACCTTCTTGAAAAAGGAATAGACACTTTGTTAGTTATAATAGAATATAAATTACTTACCATTAGGATTGTCAACCTCCTTCTTTCTATCATGGTTTCCTTTTCCTCTCTTTGCTTACACTATTCCTCTAGTTTCCTTATAGGGACTTCCACCTCTTTGCTGCTCCATACGATAATGACACATGCATCCTTCCTCAGGTTCCTTTTAAGAAGCCTAAGAAGTCTTGTAGGGCTCTAAGCTTGCAACTTTTCCACTACATTTGCTAGTTAACTCAATTAGTTCTCTAAATTCTTTATATCACTCCTCGTTGCCTATTGGGATTGAAGAGTCTTTGTCACTAGGTCCTTCACCATCTCTTCCAATGATATACCTCCAACTTGTTGTGGTGGTTGTAGTAAGGGAGGCCTCGATTGGAACTGTGGATTCCCTTGGTGAAATTTTAGTGGCAAGTTGATCATTTACTACTACTAAAAGGTAGAGGGCCTTGCATTTAAGTTACTTCCTTATTAGGGTTTCCATACCTAAAGTTGGGGTTATCCTTTCACCGTAGATTGTAGGTGAGGATGTAGAGATCATACTTCCTCTATTGTCCTTGGAATCATCAAATTTTGTTAACCTATTGCTCATCCTGTAAGGTAGGGCATATATTAGTACGATGACATGAAAGTTCACACATGCCACATACTTTGGCTGGTTCCTTGCCAATCATCGCTTGCTTTACTTATGATGTTAGATTGGCCATTTGTTGTTGTAGCTTGGAAATGTTGACCTCTTTAACTTGATTTTTAATGAGGCAAGATTATTTCTGGTACCATAATACCACAAATTTGTAGCCATAGTCATAATCAAGCTCTTTGTATCCTCTAATGTGCTATCCACCAAAGCTACACCACTCATGGCATCAATCATATTCCTGTCCATAGGCTTCAAACCCTCATAAAAATATTGAATCAAGAATTGTTTACTTACATGATGGTTTAAACAACCATTGTAAAGCTTTTTGAAGCACTCTTATTACTAGTGCAATGACTCTCCCGTGTCTTATCTAATGCCATAAATCTCATTTTGGATGCTGGTTGCTCTCGAGTTAGGAAAGGACTTCTCCAAGAATAATTGTTGCATCTACTTCTAAGTGCTGACTTATCCAAATAGTGGGTCATATAGCCACTCGTTTGTTGCATTTGCTAAAGCAAAAGGAAGTGCCTTTAACTTTAGTTGTCCACTATGAATTAAGCAACTTCATTCCCAAATAAGCGATATAAAACTCCTTTAGGAACTTGTTTGAGTCAGTGATGTAACCCTAGACCAACGAATTGTTGTCTTGAAAAACTATAAAAGTAGGCAAACCATGAATTAATTTAGGCTTTATCTCACCTTCAAGTTCATCATCAGGAAAATTTCTGAAAAGCAAGTTAAGATTAGAAGTAGGAGCTATAAGCTTCTTTAAATTGTTGATATGGCTCTATGATTTCTTCCACTTCTTCTATGGGCTCCTTAGAATTCTATTTAACTTCTTCTTTGAGCGAAAATGAACTTCCACTTTCAGGAAAGTGAGTATACCTAGCTCCCTAAAGATGTTACGTAACAATTAAGGTAAAATTATGAAGGTAAAAATAAAACAACACAAGAAATGGAAATTAAAAAATGACAGCCCCTTGGAAATAATGCCAAAAACATATCAAAGCGTTTAGAAACATTAGAGAAATGCTTTTATTGAGTTAACTTTCAAGAATCTTATCTCCTTCATCAAGTTTTATACCATTCTTTTGCTGTTGACATTTAACCTATGTTTTGCTAGTTCCATACTTGATTTTGTACTTCTAAACCCTAATTTCTAATTTCTATTATCATTTTCAAGGGTTTAGTTCATGTATTAACTCTTGATTATTATTCATGTGCAAATATTGAACATTGAATATTCACTTTTATTAAACTTCTTTAAGTGTCTCATGTGATTATTTCATTAACTTTATGTTTAAGCACTTTAGACCTTCTTTTTTAGCTTTAACTTCATTATCATTTGATTATTTTAGCTCTTAGTGAAGCCGCAAATCAATATTTATCATTTTATTATGTTTATAAATTGAGTTTTTGTATTTACATGATACTATACACAAATTAGTCAAGTGTTGGTACAGTCTTATGTTCAATCTAATTTTTCTTATCTTCAATTCAGTTTTTGTGCCATTTATTAACTCATTTTTGTTTGTTTAAGTCTTTAAGAAGCCGCTAAATGTTTTTCTTGGTCAGATTGCATTTACATTTAAGTTTCTTGGTGTATATCATTATATACATTAAGCTGTAATATTTCTAGATTTTATGTAATTCATAAATCTATTACTTCATCATGATTCACCTCATGCTTCTTGACACCCTCATCAACCACATCTATCTTCATGTAAGCACTAACCTTCATTGAATTTTTCAATGTTTTGCTTATTCTAAACTCTACTTGCTTATCACTGATATGAAGAACAAAATTTCCATCATGGAAATCAATTAATGCCATTTTGGTACTCATGAAAGATCTCCCCATAATTAGTGGATAACTTCCATCCTCCTCAAAGTCTAACATAAAGATATCCACTAGAATGATGAATTTATCCACTTTAACAGACATATCATCCAAAAAACCAACCGGTTTCCTGATTGATGATTTGGATTATATAAGCATGGATGCTGGCTTTATGTCTCCAAGCTTAAATTTCCTAAAAATTGAAGAAGGAATAGGATTAATTCTTACACTTAAGTCACGTAAACATTTATAAAATTTAATAATACCAACAATATAATGGAGAGTAAAATTCCTTGAATCTTGCAATTTTGAGGGAACATGACTATTAATGATAGAGTTGTAGCTCTCTATTAAAGACAACATTTGGTTATTATCCTAAGTCCACTTGTTGGTTAGTATGTCTTTGAGGAGTTTGGCATGCTTGGGCATATTCTCTAAAGCTTCCACAAACGATAAGTTAATCTACAACTTCTTTAACTTTTCCAAAAGTTTGGTAAATTGGGCATCTGATTTGTTCTTCTTCAACATTTTTTGGGAATGGAATCTTAGGGATGCAAGGTAGTGGTGGCACCTATGATTTCTCTTTATTCTTGTCCTTCTCTTTCTCTTGGCTTCCTTCCTTATGGGGTAACACTTTCTTCCTAGTGGGATCCTCAAATTCTTTTCCACTTCGAAGTGTAATGGTTTTTAGCTGCACTATTGGATTAGTTTCCATATTACTTGGTAGATGCCCCATACCTCTTGAAAATAATGCATTGGCCAGTTGCCTAACCTGAGCCTCCAAATTATGGATGGAAGAGGCATGATTGATTGTAATCTTGTCAAATTTAGCTTCAGGCTCTCATATTTCTATTAACTTTTCCATCTTTAATTCTGATGCTCTAAGCCTATCTTACTGAAAACCTAGTGACCCTTATGCTCTCATATTATTACCTACATTTTTAGTAAAAGCAAAATTTAAATGGTTCTTCCACGCCAAATTATAAGTATTGGAGTATAGGTTATTACCTGATCTTCCTTACACTGCTCTCATGTAATTGACCTATTCCATCTCATTTCTAGCAAATCAAAAAGTAATCTACAGTCACATGACTCTCATGACTACACAACTTAAAGCCATGCTATACTGTTTTCACTGGATGAGAAGAGATAGCTTGGAAGCTATTCAATTACTTAGTAAGTGTTGACATCTAAGCTTGTAAGGTTACCACTAAATCCATGGAAATGATGCCCTTTTACACCACAGGTTTCTGTTATTTGCCATCTCTTCTAACAGATCATAAGTTGCATCTATTGTCTTTAGCATTAATGATCCTTTAGCTATTGTGTTTATTGTTCACTCCATTTTAAAGGGTTTACAACAAAAATTATCTTAATAAATTATGATGGGGACAAGTCCTTTGTAACTCTTTGAAAATTTTCCACACTTTATATAAAACTTCTCCTTTGCTTCGCTGGAAATTCATTATCTACTTAATGATTCTGGTTGTCTTCATAAGTGGAAAGTACTTGGCCAAGAAGGCTTGCACTTGTTGATCCCATGATGTGATGTTCTTTATATTTTGAGAGTTTAACCAAGCCTTAGCTCAATCCTTCAATGTGAAAAGGAACATTCATATCTTCATGGCTTCCTCTAACAATCCATTATATCTAAATGTGTCGCAAGTCTCCAAGAAATTTGCTAAGTGCGCAATGAGGTTTTCATAGACTAAATCGTAGAACTAAATTTTTGTCTGCAACATGTTCAACAATGTTAACTTTATCTCAAAATTATTATACTGAACTAAGGGTCTTGTAATTCCTTGTTGATTAGTGTTGAAGCTAGGCCTTATGAAATCCATGAGAGTTCTTTGATGTTCTCCTTGTTTCCTTTCTTCCATTATAGTTTTATCAATAGCTTTTTTATGCTTTGCACTCTAAAGTTCTCTTTTGTGCTTAGTGATATTTGAAATTTTCATTTCCTCTAGCTTACTTGAGCTCATAGTCACTACTCTTATGTTCAAGCACCTATAATTACACAATAAAAGTAGAAAAAATTCTTAAATAAAAAGAATCCAAACTGAGTAAGATGTTAAAATCGCAAGCCTCTATAATGGTGCTAAAAACTTATTTGTTAGTTTTATGCTACACTTCAAGTAAACAGGTTGTAACCTATAGTATAATAAATATCTTTCTCATAAGGATTGAATATAGACACCTAACAATCTAAATTATGATTTGTTTAAGGTAAACCAAAATTATAGAAATTGAAAATTAAACTAAGTTAACAAAAATTCAATACGTGAAACCGTAAAAGAAAGTAAAACAATGAAGTTACCCAATGATGGACACTTAGGGCTTATTATAACCTTGTTTATCCTCCCTTTACTTTATTGATTTAATTATTTTTAATCCTAAATATCCAAAGGTTTGATTACCTTCTCTCGAGATCTAATCAAGTAATCCCAACTGAAATAATTACAAGTTGATTTCAAACCTCTCGGTTCACAAAATATGAAAATAGATTTCAAGCAACCATAAGGATAATTGACAAACAACTAAGATCTCTCTTCAACCACTTACTAATATGATAGCTACAATTCCATTAAGTAACCAACTCTCATTATGCAACCTAACTAACATAAATCAAAACATTCTCTTGATTAGAATCAGTTATAAGCTCAAAAATTATCACAAACATTCAAGCATTAAATCAATAAGATTAAAGTCATTCAAACAATTCAAGAATATACTAAAATAGATATAGCAATCCATATTCTTGTTCAACATATAACTATTCAGATTAAACATTCAAAGACATGATATTTTTTCTCCCCACTTGATTCCAAAACAATCTACGTTCTAGAACTACATATAATATCTCACCAAAGTCCCCTATATTGAAGTTGATGCTTGTTTAAGCTTCTTTTACTCTTTTCTTTATACACTTTTCATGGCTTGCCATATAGCCTTCATGTTTGTTGTGGAGATTCCTATCTTGATGCTCAAACTCCTAATATTGATTCCACATCTCTTCTAACTCTAGAGGTACATTAAAATTCTTAGCAAAGTCTTACATAACATAAACAATCATCCAATGCAACATAATCAACATCTTATTTAAGAATTATTCCAATATACACCCAAATCGCATGGAATTTCCTATTAAACCTAAGATACCTATTATGAAAACATTCCTTGAAAATGTATAATTAGGTGATAATAGTAATAAGGGTGATGAGCAAAGTTATTGATCCCCGATACAAAGGATTTTTGAAGTCTCTAGAGACATGTTCCAATTAAAATTCTAGGGATAAATTAGACAATTAACCTTCAAGCTAACCTTAAACCTATTTTAGATGTTTATAAGCAATCTTTGGAGTCTTAGAAGCCACCTTTTAGTCAATTTTCAATAGCCTTTAATTATTATTTCCCCCCTTTTTCAATTTAAATTTATGTTTTCAATAGTTTTATTTTTCAATTAATTGTATTAAATATTCAAGATAGTTTTTTAGGATTCAAGGAGTTGAAGCACATGAATTAAAGTTGGAAATAAGTTAGGAGAACATTCAGGTGCTTTCTAAACTTTTGATTTCATTATATATTCATTTTTCATTTTAATCAATATATATGTGTTTTATGTTTCATACTTTGCGTTCTTTGATTAATATGTGCAACTAAATTATTATTAGCTAAGGCTAGGTTAGTAGATTTTTTTAAGTGACTTATTTTGCATGATTTATATAACAATATTTTTTTATTGATTGCTTAATTATCTATAATAAGTTAGCCATTTAAAATAGAGTTGTTGTTAGCTAAGGATTCAAGAAATCTACCTTAGGTATTGGAAAAATCAATAAACATTGTTGTTTAAATTAGTGGATGACTAAAATTTGGTTAATTTTGAGGGTCTTAATTCAGACATAAGGTTTTAGGATTAAAGTTCTTAAGTTTCAAGCCTTTGACCTAAATTCATTTAAGGATCAAATTGCAAAATTGGACTAATAGAGATGGTGCATAGACTTAGTCACAACTGTACCTTAATTTTGTGAAGATACCTTAAATTAGGCAATATAATCCTTTTTATCTCAGTTGAATCATCAAAACCTGAAAACCTTAAATATACAATAATTGTAGTTAAATACAAGTGGGATGATAACTTGGACTCTTTTTAATCCATTATATTACTTATGATAGATATACTTGCCTATATGTCAGTCTTAGTTTATAATTGGATTAAAAGAACTAGTGGTGGTGAATTCAGCATCCCTTGGGTTCATCTTTTTTAAGAGTCATTGATGGTTGCCTAGCCTTTGATTTACCCTTTCCCATGGTGGTGATGTGTGACAGTTGCAAGTAATGGTTAAGGTTGGGTGCAATTAATCGATGTGAAGTGTGCTATACACGTAGGGTTTAGAATTGCCCAGCCTCTACTATGTTATCTTGCTTTTATAAGAGGTGAAGGTGAACATCTGAATTGGGGAAGTTAGAGAGGGGTAATGCTGTAGTGAGGTTGAGTGTGTGAAAGGAGATAATTATATTTGAATGAGTGAGTACCAATCTTAGTGCATGAGACAAAGCTATTGATAAAAAACTTTAAAGTACAAGGCTACTTACTTTTATGTGCTACTTTGTTAAAGGAAAAAAAAACCAAACACCACTAAAACAAAAAGACTATAAAGCAAACTAACATTAATAAATAATGATGATAACAAAAAAAACATGTGGAAAAAAATGAAAAGTATACAAAAACTGCAGAATAATATAGATTGATCCAAGGTTATTTAATTTGGCAAAGGCTGAAAAACAAAGTTACAGGGAGAGACAACATTGATGTGTTGGTTGGAGATAAGCAAGAAGGGTAGTAAGCAGAAGTATACAGACAATAAAGAGAAGTGCTGGTGAGTATGGTGGTTGAAAGGGATTGGGGTTAAGGTTATGTTTTAAAATAAAAAGATGTGACTTTCATAATTCAACAATCTAGTCAAATCTCAAAATTGTAATGATGCTTTGTTAAGAGTATAATGAAATTGTTTTATGTAATCATTTTTCTTCTAGTAAAATTTTTTTTCTCGAGAATTAAAATGAATTACAACTCAAGAGTAAAATGATATTGTTATGGTTAGCCATTTTATTTTATCTTCATGCAATTCACAAGGCTGAAAAATTATACCAATATCCACCTTTTTTTTTTAGCTTTAATGGCCTATAATAATGCATTTACAACATACCAAAAAAAAAAAAAAACCCCAAAGAACCAATTAAAAACAAAATAAAATTGTGAAGAAGGGTTGCTGAGAAGTGTATTTTAGAAAATGTTTCTAGGTGTTTTAAGTGTTGATTGTGTGTTTAAAGCTTAGTTAGCATTCTCTTTTATATTCTTGTCATTGGCTTTTATGTGTTTGGTGGTTTCTTAATGTTGTTTAGTGATTGAGGGCAAGATTGATCTTATTTAAGGTTTGGTGATTTTTATGTGTTTGGTTGTTTCTTAAAGTTTTTTATTTGTGGTGTAGATTGATACACTTTGATGTTTAGATGAGTAAGAAATAGCTAGAGAAAAGCTGGAAAGAATTATAAAAAAAGCAAAGTTTTGAAAAATTATAGTGAATAATTATACAACTGCCTTGAAGGCCACTTATAGACGTCTTTAAAGGTTGGAAACCCTAGGAGCGAAGACACATTATCAAGAAACTTACCCAAAGGAGAAACAACAAGATTATGTGGCTAACTAAAAAGTACACATCATCAACCTTGGGAATCATCATTACACACCCACTTTCCAAATTTTCTAGCATGAGGAGGTAAAGCGAAGAGTGTTGAACTTTAACTAGTTTTATTTCTTCTCTCTTTTTCAATCTTTTTGTATGGAGAATATGTTAATTAGGGGATTTATTAACATCAAGAGTGGTTGAACTCTTTTTTAGGAATTTCTTTTTAAACTATTTTCTTAAACTCCTTTTACTAATTCAATTAATGAATGTTTGCGATATTTTTTGTGCATATACCTTGCGATAGATTGAGAGATCGAGCTTTGACATTATGTTAGGTTTTATAATTAAAGTTAACAGCTAATAGACCTACAAATATCAGGTTTATTAATTGATTAAAGAGAGATCTTAATTGATTAATTGATTGCCTATAGGATTACTTTATAACTAGTTAGGTATTTAGGAAAGGTTTTGTAGCTTGAGAGATTGTGAGGCTAATTCTATCTTATTCAACTAGGAAAACTGATTACACTTTGAGAGGGGGTGATTGATATATTTAGATATTTTAGGACAAACATAATTAAATCAATAATATCATATGGATATAAAATAGGGATAAAAGTGATTCCTAGTCGTAATCCTTGATTTCTTAAGTTTCTGGACTCTTTGATTATTGATTATTAGTTGCTCAATTTTTGTTTCCTTTTCAATTATTACCATTTGATTTGATGTCTTAAACAAAGAGTAGCTTAAATTTTTAGGTTTCCAATCCTAATCTTTGTGGGGTGATATATGTTATACTATAATTTTACAACTCATTCCCTTAAAGCATAGCATAAAATAAGTTAAGTTAACTTAGAAATTAACAAGTTTTTGGCATTGTTGTTACATGTTCGTGCACTGTAATTTTGTAAAACTTTGTTTTTTAAAATTCTTTCTAGCTTTTCTTTAGCTATTTCCTACTCATCCAAAAATCAAAGTGCATAACCCCACACCTTAAATAAGATCAAAATCTTACACTCAATCACAAAACAACATTAAAAAAACAACCAAATATACAAAAGATAATGAAAAGAATATAAAAGAGCATGCTAGCTAAGATTTAAACACAAAATCAACACTTAAAATGCCTGGAAACACCCTAAAAACATAGTTTAGAACACACCTATCAGTTGCCTCCCAATAAGCACTTGTTTAGAGTTTTTTAATTATACTTCTTTTCATGAGTCCATAGCAACTAAAACCCATTGGCCTTTAAATAGATTGTTATCTTTAGCAATGTTGGACTTCTTCGATTAGCTCCCTCACCTTGCATGATTCATAACTCCAGTGGATATTAATATGTAATTTATGGTATATAATGGGAAACAACATTACAAACAACATTAATATAATAGCATGTGTCATCATTATCAATAGAATGATTCATAATTTTAGTTATCTTAAAAATAACTTCCTTACCTCCATACTTAGGATTAATTTTCCCTCGTATGCATGTATTATTAATAGTTGTTAAGACTCTACGTACGATCAATGGTATATCTATGTTCTAATCCATATCTAAAATTCTAAAATCTATGGGGAACATAAACTTATCGACCTAAAAACTTATCGACCTAAATAAATACATCTTTAATAATGCCTTTAGGATATTTAATTGACTTATCAGGTAATTCGATGATTATCCTAGTTAGTTGAGGTTCTTCTAAGCTTAATCTTTTGAACAATTTATAGGAAATCAAATTAATACTAGATCCAAAATAAATTAATGCCCTACCTATAGACAAATTTCCAATAAGATAAGGAATAGTTAAACTCATTGGATCTTTTATCTTTTTGGCTAATTTGTTTTGAAGAATTGTATAATCATCTCCTCTCAAGGTCACATTAGACACATCCTCTAACTTCCTTTTATGGATTAAGATTTCTTTCAAGAACTTTGCATATTCTAGCGTACGTGAAAAAGCCTAAAAAAGATAAATTAATATGAAGTTATTTAAAGATTTAAAAAATTTATTAAATTAAGCATCCATGCAATCATTTTTTAATGATATAAGATATGGAATTCCAAGCTTGAACTCCTTTTCCACTTTCTTCTTCCCTCCATTCTATTTTTTCTTCTCTTCTTCATTATTTTCTTCTTTATCTTTATAAACAACTTCCCTCTTTTCTTTATTTGGCTCATTCCTTTGCTCCTTTCTACCCCTTAACATAATTATCTTCACATGCTCACTTCGATTTACTTAAGTATTATCACGAAAATTTCCTTGTTACTATTTTATAAATAATTTAACAGTTTTCCCAATCTAATTCTCCAATTTTTTAATGGAGGTTTCATGATTTTGAAAGCTATCTCGAGGCTTAGGAATGGAGGTTCAAATATAGGTATGAAATTGTTAAAAACTATTCCATGATCAGTTTCTTCTATTCTATTGATAATGATACCTTGTTAGACATGAATTTTAATTTACTTGGTTATTTAATAAGAAATTTTGGTGATTCCTTTTCCCGACCATCAGAGCATTCCTTGTATAGTCGACCTACTTTGGTCTTGTAAAGGTGTTACCCATTTAACAATTTTGGCTCACACGGTTTCTACTGCTCTAATCATAAAAGATTGTTAATGTTAGTTTGGTTGACCTGCTCAGACTATCAATCTTCTTGATTGTTGTTTCTAAGTGAGCTGGAAATACTAAAATTGAATTAAATTGGTGAATCCCTTATGGTTTAATTGATCTTACTCGATTAGATTGCCACTAATGGTTTGTTATGGCTATTTTTTTGATCAACTCCTGAGCTACTTTAGATGTCTTATTATTTATAGTCCCTCTAGCTGTTGTATCTATCATTTTCTTGGTAATGTCATTTAATCTGTTAAAAAAGGATTAAACTTATAACCTTATAGGAAGTTCATGATGTGGCATATTTAAGAAAGTTTTTATACATCTCTTATATCAAGCAAAGGCTGAGATATCATTCCTCACTTTCGCAGTTCTTGCTGGTAGCAAATATTTTAAGAAGAATTTCTTTAGTAAACTTTCCCTAGTTATTATTGATGATGGTAGTAAAGACCTTATTTAGCCTAAGCCTTTAAAGAAAATGGGAATAATTTTGAAAGTGTTTGTGGCACCATTAATCTTAAAAGTTTCTTATATCTCTAAGGAATTAGTAAGAAAGGAATTTGATTCTCATCTAACAATCCATCGAATTGGATAAATTACTAAATCATTTGTAAAATATCTGACTTGATCTCCAAATTATTTGTAGAAAATTATTGGTCTTATTATACTAGAATGTGATCCTTAAAGTGATGGCTTTGCATAATCTGACATGGATCTCAGTCTATTTTCTTTTGCTATGTCTACAAAAATTCTATAGTGATAACTCTGCATCGTCTTCTTATTTGAGCCTTTCTTTTTCTCGAATTTTCTAAAGTTTTTTTGTTTTTGTCCTAGGGTAAGTTCTACTAACTATAGAGCAAGTTACCTATAGTTATAAAGAAAAAACTAGATGTGTAAATATGGTTAAATTAATAATCTTAAGTTTTTTAAATATCACTTAAATTCTAAAAAAATGTTGCCAAAAATTTGATGGATGTGATTTGCTTTTATTCTTCACAATTCTCTAGGCAAGTGCATTTATCATTTTGATGTAATAATATAGTACGTAGAGTATCACTCCCTCGAGGATTTAATGAGTACTAATCTAAACTTTCAAATTATTATCTAACTTGATCAAAATTGAGATCAAAATTTAATTACTAAATTATGGCTAAACTAAATACAAGTTCATAATTGAAGACTAGAAGTAATTTGAAAAGATAATTATATGAATCCAATTATCCACATGAAAAATTTCCCTAGAACTTTTCAAGTATTTATGAAAATATATTTAATGAAATAGAATTACTTTTTTTTTATAATAGAAATCTCTAAATTATGCATAGCTTGATCTTGAGTTACTAGAACTAATTCTTAAATTAATTGATTGGAATTTTTTTCTAATAAAAATCCATAAAAATGTATTACTAGATCTATGAATTCTTTTATTATATTTGACTCTAAATGAAGATTTATGTACGCCTATCTCTAGAGGCTAATTCAACTCGTATTGTCTATGCCATAGTCTAATTATATGTAAAATTTTCTCAATTCAAACAAATAATACTTAATCATGAATTAATATGCTAGTAAATAATTGTCCAAGCAATTAAAAAAGCATAAATAATTTAAAAAAGGATAAAACCTTTACTTAAACTTTAAAAATCAATGCATACAATCTAATTTTAGGGTTTAACACGTCTAGATAACAATGAAACTATTTCATGATTAAAACAAAAAATTAGAAAAAATAGTGGATTGAAAATTAAGATGTCCCATGTAGATACCCCCTTTGATACAAACAATCTTCTTGCTTTTTGATGAACTAATGGAGGTGTATTTGTTTTGGTGGTAATAAATCATGATTCTTTATTAATGATTTAAGTTTTTGGTATATGTTTAAAGGATAGGTACATTTGGTGGTTTATTTAAAATGAAAAGATTAAGCTTGGAGGCCAAATTTGAAAGAATTGGAAGAATAAGCACTATAGTAGCTCTAAGACCATTAGTTAGATGTTTTAAACGTGATTGTAAGTTTACTTGAAGTTGAAATATTCTAAGG
>JAOXYD010139394.1:0-10769 GCA_028565735.1 Pinacopodium congolense
TCATGTTCGTTCTTACTAATTAATAAATGATTTATAATTGATATTTGAAAACTTTTTTTCAAATTTCAATTCACTCTGGCCAGAGAATTTCCAAATCATCACTAATCAAGAGCAGCAGAACATTCTCTCTAATTACTTTAGAGTGACAAATCCTGTATTGATTCACACAACTATCTCTATATAGTTCATACTATATCCAAGTACTACCGATTGACCTACTTTGTAAAGCAAATTATAAATAACATCAAAACATAATAATTCCTATATGAGATAACTTTGGTAATCTCAAGTCCATGGATTAATCATACAACCATCATGCTTGAGGGAATCCACAAACATATAAGTTGTGTTCCATTTGGGATTCTCAAGATCAGGTGAGTTCAGCGAAATTATTCTCTAATAAGCACCAATGTGTTTGTTTAAGTGTCTCTACACTTTACTCTATAAGATCGATTACTTTCTTCATAAGAAAAAAACATAACGTGTACTAGTCTAACTATTTCATCAATATCCCGTCTTGATGAAACTACGACTAGGAACATTTTAGAAATAATACAAAATTACAATTTGAATGTCACAATTATAATCTCATTATAATTTTCAACTGTATAGTCTTTATTATAGGGATTTTATCTTTATGATTAATTATTAAATAATTGACAAAACACACAAAGATAAAGAATGCCTTTTTATTTATTAAAATCATAGTGTTATACATGTGTTTACAACCAACAAATTGGTTGCAAGGATATAAATTAACATTTATTGACACTAAATGTGAAGTCCTAGTTGCCAAATGACTTGCACTTGCTTTTGGCCACATAGTTCCACCTTTTATTCTCTTGAAGTTGTTGGCTGCAATATCCTTGTGACAATTCCCTTGTGACCTGGTTGTTTCACATCATTTTATATGCCAAATTTTGTAATCTCATCCTCTCATGGACTAATGAGTGATTACCGAAAGAATCCTTTTCATTGTTGCAGACACAAACTCATTCTATTTGACACTTCTATATGGATTGGTTAATAAACTTCTGACAGCTTACAATGATAGATGTGTGCCTAATTTTGCTATTTTATATCTCTGAAATCTACCATATAGTTGCTATCAACAATTTTGATGTAATTGGCAACTCATATTGTTTATTATATTTTCTTAGTGTCATTTCGACTCCGCCAATCTTCCTTGTTTAGGGACCATTCTTCATTTGTAATTCTTAAGAAGTAAATTGAAAGACATCTTTGGTTTTAAATATCCTGTAGTTACTAGTTTAAAAAAAATTACATGTCCACATTGTTTAGCTCAATAAAGCTTAATTTAATCCGCATTACATTAGTGTTAACAAACGCCATATTGTAGGCTGCTTTGTTTCAATCGCTTATCGAAATCAAACTGCCTAAAAGGAGTCGTTCGTACAGTGAAAATTTGTATTAGGGAAAAACAAAATAAGAATAGGACATGTAGTTTCCTTGGATGCATTATTGACATAACGACTAATTTGCAAGTGGACTCCAAAAACTAAAACTTAATTTAGTTTCTAGTTGACAATGGAGAGTAGTAATTTTAACTTTGGGTAGTGTTTTAATGATCCAATGGGTGGCTTTGCCTCTCAGTCCTAGTACAAGCTATAAGAAGAGAAGCACTGAGATGAATAGTAATTCAATTCACCATCGCTTCAGGAAATACCGCAACTTGGAAAGATGTCAACTAATGAATTTGCAGATACATTGCCAAAGGGTCATGATACTAATGGAAGATTTGAAAGTAAAAGCAACAATTGAACCTACAAGCAGTTTACGGAGTTGCAGGAAGGCGAGGCCTCGCAAATTTTCAATAGAGGACATTATGTGGATAGCTGGAGTTTCATAAGTGATGTATACTCATCTCTTGCCTTACAACCTTATGAAGTGTCCTTCTCTGACCTATCCGAAGAGGAGCTTAAAAGTGTGGACCTTATTCAATTAATTTTAGCTTCCACAAAGAGTTTGAAAGATCAACAGTTCTAATAGGCAAGTAGGCTACTTGATTAGTGTAATCACGTGGCTCCTAGTACAGGAAGTCTTGATTATTATTTTGGTGAAGCCCTTCAAGAAAGACTAGATCAGTCATGTGGAAGAAACACCTCCAAGGATCTTGGAAAACAATAGTCAGTTCATCTCGATCATGCAATTATAACTACATATCCTGTCATATTAAAACTTCATGAAAGAGTTCCTTTCAATCATATGGCACAACTTTGTGCAATCCAAGCAATTTTTGAACATGCAAGTAAGGCCAAGATAATTCACATCATTGATCTTCAACTAGGGAATGGATGGCAATGGACATATTTGATACAAGCATTATCGTCCTGAACTTCTGAGCATTTAAAGTTAACTGCCATTAGTATCAATTCAGAAGAATTATATAAGAAAATGGGCAACAGGATAAAGAGTGTCGCCGAGTTCATGCATATACCATTCTCTTTCAAGATTCTCAATTTATCAGACATGTTAGAGCTCAAAGAACACCTTTTTAAGGTGGACCTTGAAGAAGCATTGGTTATCTACTCTAAATATGCACTTAGAAGGTTAATTGTACTGCAAAATCATCTAAATTCCATAATGAGAGTGTTCAAAAATCTAAATCCATGTCTAATGGTGATTGTAAAAGTGGAGGCAAACAAAAACTCACCATCTTTTGTCAAACGTTTCATTGAGGCTCTCTTTTTCTATGGTATATTGTTAGATTGCTTTGATGAGTGCATGGAACGGGGAGATCCAATCAAGTTGATTTTGTAATAAAATTTCTTTCGACAAGGGATCATGAATATTGTACTTGTATAAGGAGAGGATCGATGTTATATGATAATGAATATAGACAGAATGCATAAAAAGGGGAAGAAGAGAGAAGTCAAAGAATTCATAAGAGGAAAGAGAACATTTGAATTTAATTTTGTTGGTAACAAATTCCTTTTATTACAGTGATTTATAACCTTCCTGTCTAGTCATATTACTCCACATATACTAGTTATCCATATAGTATAATAGCTAAACAAATCGTATTACCTAGTAGACTTGAGAGTATCCCTTTAAATCGTAGTTGTAGCCTCTTATTTTGTGCTGTCATATCCTTCTCCTTTATTCATTAAGACAGTCCATGACTGTTAATTCTCATGCCTTCCTTTACTCACAACATAACTCCTTCTTCAAGAACCTTGTCTATAAGATTTACATCCAAAAATTGTTTTTGAAGCTCAGTGAGGATCTCTCATGTTGCCTTATCCTTTATACCATCGGACCATTGCACTAGCAATTGAGTAACTGGTTTGTTGTGATATTTCATCATCTTACGATCCAAAATGAGCTTTGGAATTTTGTTAATCCTTTTAAGGGTTGTAGGCAGCTCTAGTGAAATCGAATTTCTCTCTAGTACACATGCCTTTAACTGTGAGACATGAAAGCTGGGGTGTATCAGACTTCCAGGAGGAAGTAATAGCTTGTAAGTAACTGCACCAATTCTAACAATCTAGTTAAGGCCATAGAACAAGGGATACAGTTTGTTATTGATCCTTTTTTGTAGAGAATGCTGCCGATAAGGCTTTAATTTGAGGAACAACCATTGTCCTACTGCAAATTTCCTATCAAAATATATTGTGCTCTCCTCGGGTGGAATTTGGAAATGGTTAATGGTGTCTCCTTATCCCTTAAGACTTAATACACTGCGACATCCTTTGTGTCACCTACAAAGTAGGGAACATAAATAAGAGAAGGATACCCAGACAAAAACTCAAATGGAGTTGTGTTGTTGGCCCCATGGAAGGTGGTGTTATACCACCCTTTTTCCAAAGAAAACTACTCCATCTATCAGTATGGTACATCACTACAAAAGCAGCGCAAATAGGTCTCAAGAATCTTGTTAACCATCTCTATTTAACTGTCCGATTAGGGATGGCATACAATGGAGAAATTGAGGCTAACTCCTTAAAGCTTAAGTGTTTCCCTCTAAAAGGTGCTTAAGAATAAAGGATCACGGTCACTGACTATCCCTTTAGGCATGCCATGAAGCTTGACTATATGATCAATGAATACTTGAGCAACATTTAAAGTAGAGAAAGGGTGTTTTAAATCAATGAAGTGACTGTATTTGCGTAACCTGTCCACCACTACAAAGATGTTGGACTTCCATTTTGAAGGTGGCAGGCCTTTAATAAAATCCATGTTGATTGCCTTCCAACAACCCTCTGGTACTGACAAGGGATGCAATTTCCTAGGTGTGGCTCCTTGATCTTATTTGCTCCCTTGGCACGTGATACATTGTTTGACATAGTTCCTCACATCTTTACTCATTCCTTTCGATGAAAAATATTTTATAGGAATTTTTTTGTGGCTGTAACCCTAGAATGGCCATTTGTAGGTTCATCATCGCATATAGAGATGACTTTCTGGCATAGCTAAGGATTATGTTCCACTACCAACCGCCCCTTCTATCTTAGCAAGCCATCCCTCCACTTATAACAACTTGAATGTAGTCCCTTACTTTCCTATTTCTGAATGATGTCACGAACAATGGTGTCCTGACTCCAACTTGCTTTGATCTCATATAGTAATGTAGTGTGCACCTGAGAAACTAACAAAGTTAACATCTTTGTGCTAGAAATGCGAGAGAAGGCATCTGCTGCTTAATTCTCCTTGCCATATCTATATACCACTTTAAAGTCATACTTAAAAAACTTAAGCAACCAAGACTACTGGAAAGGGGTAGAGATGCGTTGCTCTAATAGGTGTTTAAAGCTCTGATGGTTAGATTGCACCTTGAAATGTCTTCCATCAGGTAATGGTGCCATTGCTTTATAGCCTTGATCACTGCTAAGAATTCCTTCTCATACAAAAAGAGACCAATGTGCTTAGCTGCTAGCATCTTACTTAGGAAATCTATAGAGTGTTTGTCCTATTTTAACATTATACCTGTGCTTGCACCTCAAGCATTAGCATCAATGACAAAAGGTTGAGAGAAATTAGGTAGAGCAAAGACTAAGGCTATGGTCAAGACTTCTTTCAACGTCTCGGAAGCTCCCTATTGAGCTGCTCCCTAGAGCCATTCATTACTGCCTTGCAACTTCAAAAGGCTAGTTAAAGGTTTGGCTAAAATAGCATACCTTTGATGAAATGCCTGTAATATCATGTAATGCCCAGAAATCCTCTTAGTTCCTTGAGTGTTTTTGGTTGTGGCCAATTCTGAATGGTGGCTATCTTAGAATGATCTATTTCCACTCTATTTATATATATGAAATGCCCTAGATAATCAATCTATTGAGCTCTAAATATGCATTTACTATAATTGATAAATAATTGGTTCTCCTAGAGGATTGCTAAGGTCTCAAGGAAGTATTGTAAGTATTGACCAAATGAGTTACTATAGATCAAAATATCATTGAAAAAAAATAGGATGAACCTCCTCAGGAAGGACTGAAAAACTTTATTCATCAATCCTTGGAAGGTCAAGGGAGCATTGGTTAGGCTAAATGGCATAACCAAGAACTCATAATGCCCCTCATGAGTCCAAAATGCAACCTTAGCAATGTCTTTCTCATGCATGCAGATTCAATGATACCCGGATTTAAGGTCTAATTTGGAGTACCACTTTAAGCCATGTAGCTCATCCAGAAGCTCCTTTATCAACGGTATTGGATACTTATCCTTGATAGTATTCTTATTAAGCTCATGATAATCAACACACATCCTCCATAAATTGTCTTTCTTTCGAACCAATATGACTAGTGCTGTAAAAGGACTCACACTGGATCTGATAAGCCCTCTGGCATAAGTCTTTAACAACATTCTCAATTGCATTTATAGGATTGAATTATCTTATTGTTTTCTTATGCATTTTCATGTGATTTCAATCCGATTTTCAAGATAAAATGCTCAATTTGTGATCAATTTTTGTTGAATGCTAGGTTGAATTTATTAATATACACTTAGGACCAAAAAGACAAGGTTTTGAAGCAAATTGAAGCAAAAGCTTTAAAGAGAGGAGCAAAAAATGTTTATAAGTGGAGAGCCTTGCAATTAAGGAGAATATAAATATAAAAAAGAGAAGCTTGCTTTCTTTAGAGTGAATGGCAAAAATTTTAATTAAAGGCACAAGGAAAGCTTTAAAAAAGTGAAAAGCTTTCCAGGAGAATAATAAACAAATATTTTTAAAGACAAAAGCTTTCCTTGGATGGAAAAGTGGAGTTTTACACAAAGAAAACTTGGAGAGGAAAGCTTCTTCTTGACGGGACACATGTCCCACTCATCAAAACACAAAAGACAAAGCTTTCAAAATATATAAAAGATTAAAATCATTTTTAATTTAAATAATAAAAAATATTTTTAAAAAAGTTTTACAAAAACGATAACAGATGGTTTTAAAGAGAAGTGGCATACAAAGCTTTAAAAAACATCTAAATGACGTTTCCTTACTCTTTAACCTACATGAGCATATAAATAGTAGTAAGAGATGTAGACTAGAGGGCGGCTTCACGTTTTTCGCCATTAGCTTAGCCCAACCATCATCTTCTTCCATTTTTCATTATTTTCTTCTTAATTTTTACATTTTTGTGTTTGTTTTCTTGTCATTTACTTTGCTTCACTCTTTATTTCCCATTTTAGGTCTTCAATACTAGTTGGTTTTGGTGTATTTCTATTGTTTCTGTATTTGTGTTATTTTATTTTATATTTAGTTAAGTGTTGTTTAAATATTTATGTTGAACCTTTAGATTTTAGTAATGGAATGCTCAGTTTAATTTTCCAGCATCGCTATTATTATTTTCCAGCCATTATTTATGCTATTTTATTATAGTTATTGCTTGTTTAATTTCTATTATTATTGTTTTTAGTATGTTAGGCTAGATTTGTCTTGGGTTGGAAGATATTAATGGGATTTTGGCTTAGTAATTGTGAAAATTTATTGGGAATCAATTGGGTTTTATGATTTGGGTAAAGGTTGAATTAGAATTCTAGTTAAATGACATGAATTAGGGATGAACACATAGGATTGATCACCCTGAGTATGGTTTCTTGTTCAACTGCTAAGTATTAGCTTGTGATATATAATTGTCCTTAACAAATACCATAAATGGTGATAGGCTAGATGAATTTGCTAGTGAACTTAATCAATATAGTCTAGGATTCCAATGCTTCAAGCTACACAATTCGAGCTTGTAAGATTGTGGCTTTAGTAATTCCCTAGTACTTAAAGCTACTACACCATTAAATCTAAAGGGTTTGTTTTAAGTTATCACGTAGTTAGGGATATTTTCAAAGCTTGTTGGATTTAGGGGTTGAGAGCTTGTTCAAACCTATAGGCTAATAGAAATTTATTTATTTCAATGATCAATTATAAGTTTGAAATTTCAGATATATCTTCTTCGCAACTTTCTTTTATTATCATTTGTTTATTTATTTTATGTGTTTTTGTTTATTTGTTTTGTATTCATTAATTGTATTTGTGTTTTTAATGTCGCTCATTTTCAAGGGTTTCTTTTTTTTTTCTTTTAGGCAACCTTAGAAATAGCTTTAATGAACCATAGCTCTCTATGGGATTGACTCTGACTTACCCTAGATACATAGTTAAGATTTAGTTAGGTATTTTAATATTTCGTGAGCTCAAAACAACTCCTACCATGCAATCTTTTGTTCTCCTGAATATCTGTAGGGTTGAATATTAATAAAATAAGTGCCTTCCTTCAGTCAAATTCTATAGTCTTGTATCCTCTTAGAAGGAAGCTATTGAGGAGTCTGGAAGATTGTGCTATATTCTACCAATAATCTACTTAATTCATCAGCAATGTTGAGTTGCACTTGCAACTACATTTTTTGGTGTTGTGCTTCCAATGGACAGGTTAACCTCATCATAAATAACTCTCTAGCTCGAGACCCTTTTAGTAGCTTGTGTAGCTCGTTGCTAGACACCAACTTGGCCCTCTTTCCAAGATTCCCAGTCAATGTAACTAGTTGATTTTCCCACTTGAATCTCATGATGCGAGTGCTAAAGTTACATAGTACATCATGCAATGTCACTAGTCATTACACACCTAGAACCAAATCACATCCGCCTAATGAGATCACCAAAGCATCTTTTGAAAATGGTATCTCCTGCATACTCCACTCAAACCCTTGATAGTATTGTCAATAGCTTAGTCTAAGCCCCCCAATAGTGATTTCCATCTCTAGAATGGATACTGACTTCCCTGGGCAACTCAGAGCTATAGTTTCATCCAAGAAGTTATACATGATCCCATTGTCAATTAAAATTTAGATAAGTTTCCTTTGATGATATCCAATGCTCCGCATCTTCTTATATTCTGCCCTACCACTCATGACCTAGAATGAAACATTAGGTACAAGGATGTCTTCTTCACCTTCTCGTTCCACCACATCCACATTATCCTCATCAAAACTATCTTGGTCCACCACATACAGTTGTAACTGTTTCTTTAAGCACTTGTGACCAGGTACAAAGCACTCATTGCTCTAGAAGCACAGCCCCTTGGTCCTTTTTTCATCGAAATCTATACTGATCATGGACTTTAAAGAAGCTACCTGCCCTGGATTTCTTTTGAAATAAGTACGAGGTCCACTCCCCTGTGCCTCTAGGGTGGGTAAGAGCCCCTTATAAAATAAGCCCTTCCCTACTTGTGTTAGTGACACTCCCACTCTCCCACCAGTGAGTAGTAAAAATAGGGTCAGACTCAGACTTTGAGGGAAACTCTGGGGAGCGTGATAACTTACTTAAACATGTAAGGCAGTAGCATAGATTATGAAGGCCGCTTCCTACTTCCGCACCAATGAATACACTTGTTACAGTATATGTGGCTCCAGTAACATGACTGCCACTTCCAACTCTAGTCTCAAACCTTTTAGAAAAAAAACCAATCAAATATAGTTCCAACAAAGATAGTTTATTAGAGTACCTGATGAACTAAGCACAATGATTGTAAACAGTGATCTCCTACTTGAGAACTTTAAAGTCAGTAATAAGATCTTGGAACAATTTCTCATCAAAATGTTACTTAAGGGTCACGATTAGCTCCTCCCATGAAATTGGTTCCTCTATAACGCAATTTTTAGATAGCATCTAGTAACACTCTTAAGCTGCTCCTGTAAGGTGCATCAGAGCGATACCAACCTTCAAGTGAGTTGGTGTATTATCTAGTGTGAAAACCTAATTGTATTTGTAAATCTAGCTTTGCAAGTCATTCCCATTAAATGTTAGAAACTTGATTTTACTAAAATGAGTTAGTGCTATACAGCTATCCCCTTCTCCTTGTTGGGAGTGGTAGGGTTTTAAGGTTGTGCAAATTGATTAAACAACGAGTTCAATTCAAAAAGCTATTTTTCCTAACAACTCTATATCTTTAATATTAGCTTCTCAGTACTTAATAAGTTCTCCATCAAAACCTTCAGTCCTTCTTCAATACGTCATAACTTAGTGCCTCTTGTTCCTTCAGTGATTATGTAAGTGCTAAAAATGACCACTCTGATACCAAATGTTGTATGATAATGAATATAGAAAGAGTGCACATAATAGAAAGAAAGTATAGAAAGGGGAAGAAGAGAGAAGTCAGAGAATTCATAAGAGGAAAGAGAACATTTGAATTTAATTTCGTTGGTAATAAATTCCTTTCTGTTACAGTGGTTTATAATTTCCCTGTCCAATCATATTACTCCAAGTATACTAGTTATATGTATAGTAAAATAGCTAAACGAATCATGTTGTGTAACAGACTTATAGCTAAACAAATTGTATTGCCTAATAGACTTGAGATTATCCCTTCTAAAATGCAGCCATAGCCTCTTCTTCTGAACTATTGTACCCTTCTCCTTTATTCGATAAGACCACCCATGGCTATTAATTCTCATGCCTTCCTCTACTCATAACAATTGAAGAACTCGTCATGTTAAGATTGATATTTTGAGGCATTATTTTCTTGTTTCAATATGGTAGCAACTACATTGAAGCTGTCATCCTAGTACCAAGCACGCCTAATTCTTAGGAACTTTCCTTGTCGAGGTTTCTTCATAGTGGATAAGAATAAAAAAAGTCTAGTGTTTGGGTGGAAGGGCACACCACTCTTTTGTTTTTGCTTGAAAGATAAGAAGGAATTGATCCTTTCACAGTTTTCTATCAAACCTGCCCCTACATCACTATCAAGTTTGCAATTTTGACTACCTTATGTAAGGTGGATGTAGCTCCTCCACTTCCTCAGAACCAAAAAAGTGTATTTTCTTTCAACTTTTTTACTTCATAGTTGCACGCCTCTACCTCCCCTTTAGAACATAAAATTATTTGTTTTCACTTTTCATACACCTACTGAAATGTAACTAGATGAACCATAGTCAATTATTGCTTTAAAATTCCAAAATAATTGTTGGATAATGTGTGAATTCAAATTAGAACTGTAATTCTTCCTTTATAGTATGTGTTAGCCCTATGGCACCCAAGAGGGGGTGAATTGGGTGTTTAAAACTTCTTCTGGAAATAAAACAGTTTAAATACCTAAGACCAATTTTAACAATATGAAGACTTTAACCAAAACTTAAACTTATATGGAATGTCAATTCTTATGCCAACATTAATCAAATTCAAACAATAATAAATCAAACACAAATGTATAAATATAAAAGAGATAAGGAAGAGAAGAACGCCAAGATTTATAGAGGTTTACCTACCCCAAAGATAGATTACGTCCTCTCTCCAACTACTTGTTGGAAATTCACTAACAACAATCTTGGTTAAAGGC
>JAOXYD010139414.1:0-10769 GCA_028565735.1 Pinacopodium congolense
ATTTGATTCTTCTTTAGCCTTTGTAGGAATGGTATCTTAAGAATGTAAGGTGGAGGTGGTTCATATGACTTAGCTTCCTTCTCCTCCTCTTCTTTTTCTTGGCTCTCTCCATTTTAGGGTTTGGCCTTCTTCTCATCTTGTTCTTCTAGTTCCTTCCCACTCCGGAATTTTATTACCTTCAGCTTCTCCCTTAGATTAAACTCCGTATTGCTTAGGAGATTCCCTAAACTCCTTATTAACAATGCATCAGCTAGTCATCCCTTGAACCTCCAAATTATGGATGGATGATGCATGGTTCTTTGCAATCTGATCAAATTGTACTTCCATCATCTTTTGGCTCTCATCTTGGCTTAAGAATTTGGAGTTAAGCATATCCATCATCTTTTCAATCTTCAACTTTAATTATCCAAGCCTATCTTTTTGAAATCTTAGAGTTCCTTGAGTTCTAATATGGCTACCTTTATTGTTAATCCAAGAAAATTTTGGGTGGTTCTTCCACCTGAATTATAAATGTTAGAGTAGGGATTGTTACTCCTTATTATTATGCTCCCCTATAATTCACTTGCTCTATATTACTACTTTCTATTAAGAATCAATTAGCTTTCACATGGTTTTCTTACTTATACAACTCACATCTATGATACATCACCTTCAATGGGCTGGATAAGGTGCCTTGTAAACTATTGATTTATTTAGTTAGATTCGTAACTTGCGCTTATAAAGATATTAAACTATTGATTTATTTAGTTAGATTTGTAACTTGCGCTTATAAAGCTATTAAACTATTGATTTATTTAGTTAGATTTGTAACTTGTGCTTATAAAGCTATCACTGAATCTCTGCCAAGCACTCCTTTTTTTCTTTAAATTATATGGCTACCTACTCCTCTCTATTGTTTAAAGGTAAATATTATTTGTCATCTCCTCTAATAAGTCATGCATAGCATCAATTGCCTTCCTCTTTAAAGAACCACTAGCTACTACATTTATGGTCCCTCTTGTAAGCTGATTTAATCTATTGTAGAATGTTTACAACAAGAACTCCCTTAGCAAGTTACGATGTGAACAGTTTCTCAATAACTCCTTAAATCTCTCTTATGCTTCATACAAGGACTTACCATCACTTTGCAGGAAATTTGTAATCTTCTTAATGATTCTTGCAATCTTTGTCTAAGGAAAGTATTTAGGAAAGAAGGCTTGGACCTATTGTTCCCATGCAGTGACACTTTCTAGATTAAGGGAATTCAACTATGCTTTAGCTCGATCAATGTAAATAGGAACAATCTCATCTTTGTTCCATGATCAGACAACCCATTATAATGGAACGTATGCATTGCAATCTTTATTGGCCAATCCATAAAACTTCACATTAGATTGTGGCATATTTGATAAAGTTGACTTTATCTCAAAGTTGTTGGTTTGGACAAGAGCTTTTGTGATCCCTTGTTGATTGGCATTAAATCCTAGCCTCATAAAATCCATGAAGGTCCTTTGCTGCCCTCCTTGGTCTCCTTCTTCTACTATTTTTCTTTCTATTACTTCCTGGCACTTTGCTCTTTTGATCTCCCTTTCTTACTTTATAATGTTGGAAATTTCTACATTTGTAAGCTTGTTCAAACTCCTTGTGATCCTCATGATCATACACCTACAATAACCCATTGAAATGTATCAAATTATTTAAATCAAAAAAACTCAAATCACACAAGATACTAAAATGGCAATCCCCGAAAGCAGTATCACAAATTTGTTATTTATTCTACTGCAAGTATATGGGATATATTTGTAGTATACTAATGTCATTCCCTTAAGGATTGTTCCTAGTCACCTAACAACTTAAATCTCACTTTTTTTAAGGAAAATACTAAAATTGATGTAATTGAAAAAAAACTAATCTAAAACAAATTAACAATTGAACAGTTGAACAATTAAGAATATAGTGAACTTGATTAACTAATGATTAATACGTAAAAATTACTTTTATCCTTATTTTATCTTCCTCTTATCTTATTGATTTAAGTATGCTTAACATTAGATATCCTTTAATTTTGATTATCCTCTCTCAAGATCTATTTAAGTTCCCCTAATTGACTTAGAAAGGAATGTAATTGTAATCTCTTGATCTCTCAATACCCTTCCTAACTATCTAACTATTTTTGAATCAATCCTATAGGCAATTAATAACCAATTAAGACCACTCTTCAATTGAACATTAACCTGGTGTTTGTAGGTCTATTATCTTAACAACTCTCGTTGCATAATATAATACAAATGTCCTAATCTAGTCTCCCAATTCGAATTAAGGAATAACAAAAAAAACATAAAAAAACATATATGTATTGAATCAATAAGATGAGTTTTAAAAAATAATTCAAGAGTAATTCCTAAAGGAAATTCAACTATACATAATGCAAATTTAATCCCTAATATTTAGATTCAACAAACAAAAAGGCAAGAATGAAAAAAGATTATAGCTTGATGATCCTTTTCTTCCATCCTTTGTATAGAAAATCTAGAAACTTCGGTTGATCTTGATGATTTTCTTATTTAATATTTGTTTTCATTTGTTAACATCCCCCTAAACTTGTTTATTTTTTGTACTTAAACACTTCTTAATAAACCTAGGGTAGCTTTTCGGGTTTTCCAAGTCATCTTGAGTCCTAAATTGCTTCAAAAAATCTAAAGTGTGTGATCCCATATCCCAACTGTTCTCATGTAGGTCATGTTCATGACAAAAGGTTTCTTCTCTTATTATGCAGTTCATGATCGTGACTTGTTATTTCTTCCATATTACTTCTTCTCCTACTCCTCTTTGATTCCTATTCCAACTCCAAATGAAAAGCCGTTAAGTATTCATACAAATAAGATCAAATTCATGCCCAACATCACATAAAACATATAAACACTAACAAAAACATAAAAGAACATGAATTTAAGTCCTAAACACATATTTATCATCCTTAAACACACATATTAACACACTTAATAACTAAATAAACATACTCTAATGCAAAATTATCAATGGCAAGAGTGCATTGCTAGAGACATTTTTTCAAAAACATGTTGCCTAGGAGGAATTAAAGTTCTACCTTTAAAATCAAGAAGGATGGTACCTTTATCCTCATAGAAGATAGGGAAGATAGCCCTAATCCTTTGCTTTATCGCATAATCCTTCTCCCAAAACATGTTGCTTCAAGTTTTCCTTTGATTAACTAGCTTTTTGTTTCCTTAGTGTTAGGGGAAGATAAAAATCTGAAAAAATAGCTAAAGAGAAAAACAAAAACCTAAAGAGAAGGGGTGAGTAAAGTAAGAAAACTTGTGATTTGTGTGTGAAAAGTGAAAATATGTTGAGATTGATGGAATAATGGTGAAAAAATTTCACAAAATCACAAGATCTAGTGTGAAAAGATATGGATTTGGTAGTTTAGGTAGAGAAAAGGAGTGAAAAAGAATGAAAAGAAGGTAAAGGGGCCACGATTGTGGCCTGGCCTCTTTTATGTTTCTTTCTCTTCTCCTTTAGCCCTTCCCCAAGCTTTGAATCAAACTAACTGTTAAGAGTGAAATTTATAGTGATTTTGGATGTTATTTATTGTATATTTGCCCCTATTTTGGTGTTTAAATATTTTATTTATCTTTTGAAATGTTTAATTTGTAAATTGATGAAGAAATGTGCAAAAAATAAGAAAAACATCAAATTTCAAGACACATACAATGGGCTAGTCAACCTCCGTATAAAGACTCATCAAGACTTATAGAAAGATGAAGAAACAAGACCAATATGTGGGTCTACATGGTCAATACATGGGCCTAGACAGACCCTCGTATTGGTCCCCAAAACAATAGCACCAATATGTGGGACTGGACAGACCTCCGTATTGGTCTAGTGGATGCATTTTTCCAATTGATTTTTCAATATTTATGACTTGTTTTCTTCCTCTACTTGTAGCTACTCCTTCTCTATATATAGAGAGCCTCTACAGACATTTTAACCATCAGATTTAAGACCAAAAACACATTTGTTTTAGTAATTTTTCAAATGAAAGTTAATCTAGGATTTTTTTCATTTTAATCTTTTGTAATTTGAGTTTTCAAGTTTGTTTCAAGTTTTTAGAAGCTACATAAACGTGATTTGGAGCTAAATCATAATCTGGGGATGTGATTTGGTGACTTCTAACTTTTAATTTCATTTTTATCTTATTATTATTTTGAATTAATGAAAGTCATGTTGTTTAAGTTAATTATTTCATGTTCTTTGATTAATATGTAGGCATAATGATAATTTTAGTTAAGCTTAAATTGGTTAATGTATTAATTGATTTCTTATGAATGATTTGTGATTTGATCTTTATTTATTTGAATGCTTAATGCTTATCTTAACTTGATCAATTAAGATAAAGTCATTAGATAATCTAGGATCCGAGAAATATACCTAGGTTTATTAGAGAAATCAGTAAACAACATGGTTTAAATCAGTGCATGGCCAAACTCAGATTAATTATGAGGGTGCTAGTCTTTAAATAGGAAATTTTAGGACTAGTCTTCTTAATCTTTAGGCCTATTACCTAAGTCTGATGCATGACCAAACTTTAGGATATGACTAATAGAGATAAGCCAGTCTCTTAACCATAGTGTTGCCTTGATTTAGTGGAAGATACTTTGCATTAAGCATCATAATTCCATCGATTGAATCATCAACCGCCTAGGCCTTAACTGGATAAATTAGGAAAAGTAACCTTGAACTCCTTTACAATTGATTGGAAGCTTTCTAGGATTTTTAGAAGTAGTTTTGTAATTTTATTTAGTTTCTTAATTTGTAATTCACTTTTCTCTAGATAATTGTAATTTAATTGACCTATTACTTACAATCACATACACACTTCCTCGTGGAATCGATACTCAGAGTCTTAAAAACACTTCACTATATTAATTATTATGACTGCTGCACTTATTGAAACGTTGGTCTATAATTAAATATGAATGTTTGCATTAAAAGATAGATTCATTTGATCTAATTTTGTCTATGACAAACTATAATTAAGTTTTTGGAACTGTTGCTAGGAAATTGTAGTTGTAATATTATGAACATATCGTTATCGATTACTCTACAAATTTATTTTCTTATAATGTTTTATGTATTTGTTTGATATTTAAATTAGTGGTTTCTTTCTTTATTTTGTGTTTTTTTCATCTTTTTTTCTATAGAGAGTGGTCTTTTGGTGGCTTTGTTTAGCCATCAAGAAGATGTGGTGACAACAAAACCAATGGCAAGATTGCCAGTGGTATGAGCCTGAAGTAGAAAAAGTTAATTGGGAAAGTAGTTGGGAAAACCACGATGCACACTATCATAAACCCTATCCATTTGACTGCTCACCTTACCCTGATTACTCTTGGATGAATCTATCTCACTTTGAACCACCTTCCTGTCATTATCAATCACCCCATTCTCAAATTCATTCAGATCAATCCTATAAGCAACCTTATGATCCCCCTCCCGAGTGTGAAGTGAGAGTTACCAAATTAATTGAAATGAAAGATCTAATGCAAGAGCTCAGAAAAATGAAATCACTCTTAAAATTAAGTAGATTTAGGAACAAGGTTAGTCTAGAATTAAAATTAGAGTCCTAAATAGAGTACTTAGAAAAATCAATACAAGAAAAATCTCCATTTCAACTTAATGAGACCATTGATTAAGAGCCCCATAAGTTAGCAATTTTTTATAGTGGTGATCAAGAGCTTTCACTTGTTTCTAAGGATGAGCACATGAATGATATGCAAGCTCTTGGAAATGGAGATCTTGAGGAAGTCTTAGAGAGTGATGAAGGAATTGATAAGTCTATAGTTAAAGTTATTAGTGATGAGCAAGAACATGTAAATTATGACTAAAAATCCATTTAACTTTAACAACAAATGAATGGTGGTGAGGAGAAGTTTATGGTTAAGCCATAGGAGGTTGAAGAAGAACTTAAAGCTATGGTTTCCAAAAGTGAGAAATTGGTAGAAATGAAGATACCACTTGAGAGCATTCATTTTATAGGAGTTACATCTTTTGATCCTAAGCGAAAAGTTGTGACTCTTGAAGTTGTACCATGGTATTTTGTCAAGGGTAAGAGTTATGCATTGTTTTTCATAAAGGGTAGGATTTGTGGTGCATTTAAGCACCTACTGAAAGGTATAGGAACCCTTAGGAGTTTCACTTGCCCACATCAGGAGAATAAAGTAAGGAAGTTAGGTGTTAGACCTACCAGTTAAAAGACCTTGAAAAACACTTGTTAGGAGGCAACCTAATTGTAGATGTATGACGGTATGCTTTCAATAAATTGGTGTGCTTTCAGCATGCTTTTAGTATGTTTTCTTTCGGTATGTTTCCTTTTCAATTTGGTATGTTTTGGCATTTTGAATAAATTGGTTTACTTTATTCTATTTGTGGTGCTTTCACTTTTCATCCTTTATTTTTCATATGGTTGCAATTCACGTCACTAAAGTATTATCACATGCACTTCATTCTTTAAGTGTATTCATTATCCTTTGTCTCACATATTTTGCTCCTCTATCGAATTTATAAACATTGGAGACAGTATGCAATTTATGTGTAAAAAAGGAATATGTCATTTAGATCACACTTGAGGATTTCTCATCTTATAGCATAACATTTTGTTGTCATTTTCTTTGTAGTATATAATTTCTGGAAATTTTTCAAAATTTTTCTTTTCATTGACATTTTTCCTTTTGAGTTTGATTATTTTTATGATTTAAAATGTTATCTCATTAATTAATCATGTTTATTAAAAATTGAATTTGATTTCCTCATTTTTTTTATAATTAAAAAACCTAATGATCATTTTGATTTTCTTTATATAAAATGTATATTCCTAAGTAATTTGTGACTTCTTTTAAACATTTTCATCATCTTGTTTTAATTGAAAATGATAACATAGATAAAAGAGTTAGAAATGAAAAAAAAATAGTGGGTTTAAATAAGCGAGTAAATAAATTCACTATACTAACTTTTAACCGATAAAAAGGTTAAAGTTATTGAGTAGTGCTAGTAGCCAGTTAATGTGATATGATTTAATTAAGTAATCAAGAGTTTTTATGACAAGGTCTTCACTTTCGCATAAAAAAACTAAATGACTTCTAAATCAGGTTTCTAAACTCACTTTTTTGTTTTTTTTTATCAAATATGTAAATGTGTTTAATTGACAATGCATTTTACTTTTTTTATATTCATTTTATATTTAGAAATGATTTTTTGTAATTTAGGTTGAAATTTGAAGAAGCATAACTATCTTAATTCACTTGTTAATTAACATGCTTAATTACTTTTTATAAAATCTTAATGATTTGTTTGATAATTGAATGATTTAGGAAAGGCTTTTAGTGCTTATGTTCAAATAATTTGATTTATTTCCTATAATTATATTCTATTTAAAAAATTTGATGATAGATTGGATTGCTTAAGGATAAGAAAACACTTAAGTGTGGGGAAGTTGTTAGGGCTGAAATTCATAGTGTTTTTTTATGTTATTTACTGTATATTTTTCCCTCTTGTGGTGCTTAAATGTTTTTTTATCTATTAAAAAGTTTAATTTGTAGATTGATGAAGAAACCTACAAAAAAGAAGCAAAAATATTGAATTTTAGGACATATACGATGGGATAGCCAACCCCTATATAAAGACTCATCAACCCCCATAAAAAAATGAAGAAATAAGACCAATATATGGATCTAAAGGATCCATACGTGGGTCCAAATAGACCCCTGTATTGTTCCCCATAACAACAAGACCAATATGTGGGTTTGGACAGACTTTCGTATTGGTCCACCAGATGTGTTTTTCTAACTGATTTTTATTCTTCCTCAACTTGCCACTCCTACCTTATGTATAGAGGGCCCCTCCAGACATTTTAGGCATCGAATTTAGGACCAAAAACATATTTTTTAAAGTATTTTTTCATATCAAAGTTAGTCTAAGTTGTTTTTCATTTCAATCTTTTGTAATTTGAGTTTTTCAAGTTTTTTCAAGTTTCTACAAGCTATATAAACTTAATTTAAAGCTATATCATCATCTAGGGATGTGATTTGGTGACTTCTAACTCTTAATTTCATTTTGTCTTGTTATTATTTGAATTAATTAAAGTTAAGTTGTTTAAGTAAATTATTTCATGTTCTTTGATTAATATGTGTTCTTAATGTTAATTTTAGTTAATTTTAGATTGGTTAATGTGTTAATTGATTTCTTATTAATGATTTGTGATTTGATCTTTGTTTATTTCAATACTTAATGCTTATCTTAACTTGATCAATTAAGATAAAGTCATAAGATAATCTAGGATGCAAGAAATCTACCTAGGTTATTGGAGAAATCCATAAACAACGTGGTTTAAATCAATTCATGACCAAACTTTAATTAATCATGAGGGAGCTAGTCTTGAAGTAGGAAGTTTTAAGACTAGACTTCTTAATCTTTCGGCCTATTACCTAAATCTGATGCATGACCAAACTTCAGAATAGGACTAATAGAGATAAACCAGTCTTTTAACCATAGCTCTATCTTGATTTAGTGAAGATACCCTAGATTAAGCATCATAAATCCATCGATTAAATCATCAACCACTTGGGCCTTAACTGAATAAATTAGGAAAAGTAACCTTGAACTACTTTACAATTGATTGGAAGCTTTCTAGGCTTTCTAGAAGTAGTTTTGTAATTTTATTTAGTTTCTTAATTTATAATTCACTTTTCTCTAGATAATTATAATCCAATTTACCTAGTACTTACAATCACATACACACTTTCTCATGGGATCAATACTCAGAGTCTTAAAAGAACAGCACTACATTACTTGTTAAGGCCGGTGCACTTGGCAAAACATTAGTCTCGAATTAAATGTGAATGTGTACATTAAAAGATGGATTAATTTAAGCTAATTTTTTGTATGACTGACCGTAATCACTAACCTTCAAGCAACATCAAGCATTCAATTGATCACCTAAACATCAAGAGATTGAAGAGAAACAAGGTAAAGATCAAAACCAAATCACATTAACAAACAAGAGTTAACAAAAACAAAGAACTTAAAAGTAAAATATGCTAAGTTAAGATCATTAGCTTGACCATCACCAATTCCATCATCGATGAGGGAGTGAAAGGGAAGTAATCACTTCCCTTTCTTATGAGAATGTCCCTCAAAGGTATGGCTTATACCTATGCCCATTATCTTTGAAATGTTTTCCTTTATCACTCTCCAATTTCAAGACTCCATGGTTGAACACTTGAATAACTTTGAATGGGCCACTCCATCTTGACTTTTTTTTGGAAGCAACCTAAGCCTTGAATTGAAAAATAGCACCAAGTCTTCACTTTTGAACTCCTTCTCCTTAATGTGAGCATCATATCACTTCTTTACCCTTTCCTTATACAACTTGGAATTCTCATAAGCATCATACCTTAGTTCCTCTAATTTATTAAGTTTTAGCAACCTTTTATCATCGGCTAGTTTCTAATCTATATTCAATTTTTAAATTGCCCAATATGCCCTATGTTCTTACTCTAAAGAAAAATAGCAAGCCTTGCCATACACAAGTTGAAATGGAGATGTACATATAGAGGTTTTAAAGTTGTCTAGTAAACCTAAAGTATATCATCTAACTTCATAGCCTAATCTTTCCTTGAACTACTTACCACCTTCTCCAAGATTCTCTTTAAATCTCTATTTACCACCTCGACTTGGTGATAGGAATGAATTTTGTTATATTTTTATATTTTATTTCATTTGAATTCATTCCTATTTTTTATATAAAAGTGCTCAATTGATATTATATTGTGCCAAATGATAGGTTTATTATCTTTACAAAATATAGGTCAAAAAGTATGAAGTTTTAAAGACAAAGGACACTAGAATCCAAAGGTTCTTCAACTTAGAAAAAGAAAAAAAAGGAAAGTAAATTAGCAAAAACATTTAAGAATATAAGCTTAAAAGGCTTGTAAAAGAAAGCACTCACAATCAGGAAAAACATGCATTTCGAGGTAGCTAAAATCCTTCAAATGATGTGACCTTCTTGTTGGAGAGATCCATCTACGTTAGACAAAGTTGCAAGTTCAAAACGACATCACATTACTAAATGACTGGACAAAGCTTGAAACAATGTCTGTGGGAGCACTCTCTAAGGGCCAGCATTTTAATTGAACCCTAGAGGAAATAAAAACACAAAAGGCCAAGCATTCCAAGTGTGGAATTGGTGGCATAAACACAAAAGGGAGAGTAGAAAATATTGAAAACAAAAAGAAGCTCTCCCTAAAGGCTAGACAAGTGTCAGCTTCACCATGCAATTGGAAAGCTACCCTTAGTCAAAACTTGTGGGTGCACAAAGGGATGAGAGTGGACAGCATATAGGAGAACAACACTATGCATTAGAAGCTCTCCTTATACGTGCCTCCATTTTGTTCTTCTTTCATTTGTTTTATTGGCTCTTTTTTTTGTTTTTCAATTGCTTTTTTGCGTTCCATTAGCTCAATTTCTTTTTATTTTATTTTCATTTGCTTTAAGTTTATGCTTGGTCAAATGTTTGGATAATACATTACTTATTTTAATGCTATCCTAGTTATAATGTTTAGTTTAATTTGATGTTGAATATTTGAATTTGAGTAATGAAAGGCTTAAGTTTTATTTTCCAACTTTGTTATTTTAAATTTCCAACCTTTATTCCATTAGTTAACCTTGAGTTTTCATTTATCCTTGATGTCTTTGATTAATATATGTTTGGTAGTTTAGAT
>JAOXYD010139425.1:0-10768 GCA_028565735.1 Pinacopodium congolense
TATGATCAAATTAGTAATTAAGAAATCTTTTCTCTGTGGGATCGACATCCGAAGTTTTAAATTTACTCCATTATATTACTTTTGCCTTAGGTGCACTTGTCTTTATTCCATTGGTTTTCAAAGTAAAATTGTTTCAAAATCATTCAAAGTTTTAAAGTAGCCTAACCAACGCAACAACCTCCCAAATCAGTTCCTTTCACTTCTAAGTTGATTCTCACAAGCTTTAAAACTTCTCGAAAATAATTTTAAATACAAATACCATTTATTTAATCTAAAAATAACATATTTCTTGGTTTATGATAATTTAATCACATTTTCAAGTTTTTCAAGACTTCCCAATCTTTCTAACAATTCCAAACCCTTAAAAATATTGTTTTTCATTTCAAAATCAAATTCTCATAAGTTCTAAAACATACCTAATATATTTTTAAGCATAAAGACATCTTAATGTTAAGTCAAAAATAGAATTTTTCTTGACTTACAAAAGTTTATGCACTTTTGAAAACTTATACAATTATAAATGCAACTTTGAGCCATATTAAAACTCCAAATAAGACTTAGAACCAAAATTCAAGCTACCTAATTATACCAAAAATCAGGCTTAGTTAAATATACCAAAAATCAAGTTTAGCTCCATTGAACGTGTTCCATCCTTAAGTTGGCCTTTTAATGTATTCATTGTCACTTCACTTAATCACCAAACTCCTTAATGACTCCTATCTTTTAAACCTTTATCATAAAGTAATTCATTAGTAACAAATATGTTTTGTTATCATCAAAACTAATATTGGAACTTTCCTTAATTCAACAACTTCTTCCTTTTTTATGATGAAAAAATATATCATAATTAGAGAGCCAAAAACATATAATCAAATAGAAAATATATCATTATTAAGCCAAAGGCTCGAAGTACATCATAAATCAACCATCATATATATTCACCATTTAGAACAGAACCCCTCCTTAATTCATGCATTAACAAGTTTTTCTCCTCCGGAATATATGCATCAATTCATTTTGAAGAAATAAAGTGTTAATGGGATTTAAAATCATAAAGTTCATTGAAAGCACATATTATGCTTTATTATACTTAAAAATCTTATGCATTATTTTAGTTCAAAAGAACATATTTACCACATTATGCATATGTGTTTATTTACCAATATTATGCATCAAAACATAATTTGTAAGCAAAAACAACATTGAAAATGTAACTCCTCTATATAATCCATCAAATATCACATTAAAGTTTCACCCTTTTAACATTATAAAAAAGTTATAAAATAGTTGAAAGGACGTCAATTGTTATAAACCAACTATCATGAAGGATTTCATTAAAAAAAACCCAAAGGATTTCACAAAAAAAACCCCAAAAAGTACATAATTACACAAAATTTTCAAAATGACCTACCATCAATTATACCTAATCTACCCTAACCATGCAAAACCTATCCTTATACATTAATTTGGTAAATATATCTGCCAATTGGTGTGATGTTTTAATAAATTCCAACCTAATATCACCATTTTGCATATGATATCTAATGAAGTGATACCTTATTTTTTGTGCTTGGTCCTAAAATATTGAATTAGATTCTTAGTTAGACATATGGCATTAGTGTTATCACACCTAATGGGGATCTTATTTAACTTATTTAATAATCTCTAAATTGTTACTTAAACCAAAGTAGTTGTGTATAATAACCATTGATAACTACATACTTCACTTCCAAGTTGGAAAAGTTACCGAATTTTACTTTTTACTAAATTATGATATTAAACCATTTCCTAAGAATTGGCAAATTCCAAATGTCCTTTTATTATCTAAAAGACTACCAACATAATTCACATTAAAATAGCTTTTCATAGATGCATTCTTAAGATACTAAAGTCTTAAAGATGATGTTTCACACAAATATCTAAGTATGCACCTAGTTGCTAAAAGATGTGAGTCTCTAGGACTTTATTGAAACTTAGTACATAAACATTACATACATTAAACATGATATTGGGCCTATTTACAATAAGATAAAGCAAACTACCTAATGATAACTCTATATAGTTTAGCATCTATAGTTTACCTTCTTCATCCTTGTTTAACTCAATTTTGGTACTCATAGGTGTTCCTAATGGCTTAACTTGTTCCATCTTAAACCTTATAACACCTTAACATCTTTGGCTTGATTTGTAAACATTACATCCTCTATTTACATGATTTGAAAGCTAAAAAAAAAATTGAGTTCTCCCATCATGGTCACTTTAAATTCCTTATTCATATACTTAAAAAATTCTTGACAAAATTAATATAAATTCAAACAATTAAGATATCATTATTATACTTCTTGATGAAGAGGGTTGTATCAAGTTTTCCATTAAAGAACCCATTTTGGAAAAAGAATGTACTCAACCTTTCATAGCAAGCTATAGGATCTTGTTTTAAACCATATAAGGGTTTTAAAGTATAAAACATAATTTGATGCATCATGGTTTTCAATATTTGGGGTTGATCGACATACATTTTATTTTTAGAAAACGATTTAGAAAAGCAATTTTCACATCTATTTGAAAAAGCTTCAAACTCATGTTAGATGCAAATGCTACATAACCTAATTGCCTCTAACCTTGCTAAGGAATAAATTAGTTTCTTTCTAGTCTGTAACTTCTTCTTAGTTATAACTTTTTAACACCAATCTTACTTTGTTTTTCACAATGTTGTCTTACTCATCAAATTTATTCCTAAATATAAATTTATCATCAAACTTTAGTGCTAAGGTCTAAGCCTTATTCCTCCCAAATTAGTTCCATTCCTCGTTCATGACAAGCTACCCAACTTTCATTATTATATACTTCCTTAATAGTTTTAATTTTATATAAGAAATAAATGTAAAATGGGATCAGTTTCTAAAAGATGATCTAGTAACAACACTTGATAGGATTGAAATATATTGATTTTTTATATGAATTTTAATGTCATTTCAATCATACTTTTGTGTTTATATGTTTAATTTATGTTCCTTTTGGATTTTCACGCAGATTAATCATGGAACATATTTGAAAAATAAAAAAAAATAAGTTTGTAAGTGATTTTTGCTTCAATTAGGGAAAAACAAGAAAAAAAGAAGAAAAAGAAAGCTTTGCAAAATGAGGAGCAAAACTGGAAAAAAGAAACTTTTAATGGAGAGAGGTGTTTAAAGCATGAAAAGCTTTCCAGGATTAAAAAAACAAAAGCAAAAGAAGGGAATCTTTTAAATGAATGAAAAAAGCATGGAGAGAGGCATTAAAGACAAAAGAATTAAAGATACATGAGCTTCCTTTGAGTGGAGACACATGTTCCACTTCTTTTAAGCCAAAAACAAGCTTACAAGTTTTCCTAGAGGACAACAAGCATGATAAAAGAAGGGAATAAAAAGCTTTAAGTGGTTTGGCACAAAACCCTAGGAAGAACAATACAAAAACAAAATTAAAAACCTTTCCTTTCCTTGTTTCCTTTTTTAACAGGTGGTGGCAACTTATATAAGTATGGATAAAAGCTTTCTAAGCTTGGAGTTTTTAAGAGGAGTGATGGCACATGCATATATGGGAGATTTCTTGTGAGTGATGGCAACATATATATGTGTGTGAATAGAGCATGCTTTCAAGGGGAAGTCAGCAGCAAACATTTTAAAAAGAGGAGCCGACAACTTATAAAGATTAGAGTTTTTTCGGAAGTGACGGCAAAGAGGGGTGGTGCTCTCCTTGGGAAGTTAGCTTCAACATGTTTCTTTCACAATTTTCCTTAGTTTTCATTTTAATTTTGCAATTGTTCTTTCATTTATTTCTTTCTTTCCCTAACTTTAGATGTTTGTTTTTATTTTCAATTACTTGTCCGTCCGAATGCTTAAATATGAAACTCATTAGTGTAATGCTTTATTATGTAATGACCTTTGATGTTTATGTTATTAACTTTGTTTTTATCAAGTATTAAGTTCTGTGAAGTTTTATCTTATGAGTTTTCATTTATTCTTGATGCCTTTGGTTAATTTATGCTTGATAATTAGGATTTGTGCATGTTCTTATGATTTCAATCACTTAATGTCAATGTCTATTCAATTTTTATATGCTGAAATTTCTATTTAGAATATTAGTTTGAGTTTAGTTTAATTAAATTTTAGTTAACTGATTAATAGCATAATTAGTTTGTGTTTGTGTTAGATTAAGTGTAAAATTATGTTTTCCTTTTGATGCCTTGAATTTTCCAGCTTTAGTTTTATTTAATTAGTTATGGTTTGTGTTTATTTAGTCTTTATTTTGGTTAATTTAAATATGTGTGTTTAGGTGTTTAAGGGTTTAAAAATATAGGAAGGATGAAGGGATGATTAATTACGAGAAAGGAGTTTGCTATCAATTGATTTGGCATTTTATGCCAGGTTGGTTTGGAACCTTGATTAAAAATCTTGAATTAGGTACTATCATTAGGCTTGATCACCCTTTAGGTAATTCCTTAATTTGAATGCTAGAATTAAGCATGTGAGACATAATTTTCTTTGACGATTTCCAAAAAGTAGAAATAGGTTAGTTAGATTTATTAAAATACTTAACCAGCTAATCTAGGGTTCCATATCTTTAAGTTACACTTTCTAAGCTTGTGTGTTAGTGGCCTAAGTTAGTCATTCCCTAGTATCTAATGTGTCTTCATTATTAAATCTAGAGAGGTTGTTCTAGTTTTAGTGAAGATAAAGGCATTTCTAGAACTTGTTAGAATTACCTAAGTTAAAGGAACTAAGAGTTTGAGAGCTTATTCAAACCTATAGGCAAATACCTTAATTAGAGCACCTCCTATCTAAAATTCAAGGATCAATAGTTATGTTAGAATCCTAATGGTACCTTTGGTCGATTTCTTGTTATTTTTTTTATTTTACTATGTTTTTCTTTGTATTTGTCCTTTTTATTATTTTTATTGCATCTTAGTCATGTTAGTTCTTTTTGCGTTTAGGGGTTTTTATTTTTATTTTTCTTTACAACATTAGAAATATTAGTACCTCTTAGCTGCCTGTGGATTCGACCCTAACTCACCCTACTTCATAACTAGGTTTTAAAAGGTTTATTATTTTGTAGTTGGTAACAAATTTATCAAATTTTTTACATTGTTGCCAGGGAGCTGGCATGTGTTATTTTTTATTTCTTATGTTTTCTTTCTTTTTATTTTTGATAATCTTTTGTCAACTTTATATTCTGTTTGTTTATGTTTAATATCTTTTCTTAAGTAATGGCTTATTTTCAACGTTCTTATTATTCTAGTCTTTCTTACAATAATTTTTATGTTGATGATTTTGAGGTTGTTGCTCTCTTAAGGTTGGAAAAACAAGTCAAAACTCTCACATCCTTAGTTGCTCAAGTTATGATAGATACCATACAGCTTGAGGTATGTGATTTTTGTTCATTTTCATTTTATTGATATATGCCCTTTCTTGTGGGCTAAGCAGTACTTTATAGGATTGACAGTTCCCATGAGTGTTAATAAGAATGGTATGATCCTTATACTTCAAGTTACCACTCATAATGGGAGAATCATCCTTACTATTCATATGAGAACCACCAATAAGGACTCAATTCTCTGCCACTATGTTATCAAGGTCAGCCATAGTGTTGATTCATGACTCCACCTCTAACATCGCAACCACAAGCTGATGGGATGTCATTGGAGGTGATCATTGAGAGCTTGGCTACAAGCACTCTTCAGTTCTAATAAGATACCAGGAGTGACCTGAAGGACTTAGAAGACTAAGTGAGCCAATTAGCAGGAGTGATTGCAACATTTGAAGACCAAGTCTCTTTAAGCATTCCTAACCAACTAGATGGAGGCCATAAAGAGATGATATGTGCTCTTTCATCGGAGGTGGAGAACAAGAAGAGTAAGAGGCGCCTGTTAAGGAAAAGGAGATATTCTTGGAAAAGAATGAGTATGAAACTCCTTATCAGGTAAGTAGTACTTGTTTTAGTATTACTAACCAAATTTCTATTCCTTTTCATAGTAGGTTGAAGGAGGATGAAGACGAAGAAAAATAGGAGGACAAAGAATAGCTAGAGCAACACGAGATGGTTAAGGAAAAAGAGTTGATCTAAAAGTAGAAGGAGGAGGAAACACTTCTTAATGCAACTAATACTTCCTTTGCTATTGCTAACCATATCTATATTCCTATTCCTAGTAGGTTAAAGAGGGAAGAAGAAGAAAAGAAGAAGAGCGAGCAAGAGAGGAAAGAGGATCAAGATAGAGAGGAGTTAGATTCGATCAAATTCTTGAAGGAGTTGTATATGAGCAAGCTAAAGTTAGATGGTGACCAACAGGATGCAATGCCTCCATTCATCGCTTAATCACCTATAAAGGTCATCCTGAGAGAAAGGAGATGTTGATAGAGGGGAGTGTAACTTATAGTGTGATAGCGAAGCAATGCGGTTAAATATCTCCTATGACATGCGACATCTAGTTAACTGTGAGCCTATTCTCAAGGAAGTTGCTCTGGGCTCATCGAGGACTTTGAGTATGCTCCTTATTAGGCTTAAGCATCCATTTGATAATAAATGATGATGAACATGCCAAGGGTCAAGTTTATGACCTTAACTAAGTGCTTGATGAGAGGCACCTCATCTGTATCATTTAGTTTGTATGCTTTTCTCTTTTATAGATAGATTTTGGTTGGTTTTCTTTGTGTGTTTTGGTTATAGGTGGAAGTTGAGCTGCATTCTTCGTCAATAAAGGATGTTGCAATCTCCATTCTTAAGGTTGATTTGGTCTATTTAATCCAGGGGAGTACTTCTATTCTTACTCTCTTATACATGTGTTTTCATTGTTTTTTGGGACATTGGGGATAACGTATCATTTAAGTTCAGGGGTGGGGAAATTTAAAATTTTTCTACATTTGAACTATTATGAGTCTAATAGTTATAATTTAAATATGTTAGCTTCCAATGATATTGATCTTTAGTTGAGAGTTAATTGCAATATTTGAAGACGATTGATGCTTTTAATTTAGTGAACAAAGATTGATTCTAGAATGATTTCTAACCTTTAAGTTTTTCATTTTTCTTTTTCTCTTAAGTGCTTGCATTTGTTAGTGACCCATTTGTATGAGATTTTATGTTTAAGTATATTTGTAAAGTTTATCATAGGAATGTGGAATGGAATGTTTAAAATAAATTATTGAAAAAAAAAGAAAAAATGTTAAATGATAGAAAAATAAAAAAATATTTAAAAATAAAAAAAAAAGAATAAAAGAGAAAAACATATTTATTTTTTAGTTGATGAACAAAAAGGGTCTTTGTTTCTATTATTGAATAAATAGTATCGTTACTTTTGTGTTGTTATATATTAAGCAATCGCCACTCTGCGAGCTTCAACCCAATATAATGTTGAAGTCATGAGTGGTGCTTTTAACCCTTTGTGATAGTGATCTTACCTAGTGAATAGGGGTGTTCATTTCACCTTTACGTCAAAAAGTTAGATGACCTTTCAAATAGACATTGTTCAAAACTCAAATTGTGTTGTATTTTCAGTTGTGTTTTGTGTATTTTGAACATCCTTGACCATATTCATGTGATGATTTATGCAAAATGGCTTGGACATTTGGTATTGTGCATACAGTGTTTCTTATTACTAACTTTGTGTGTTTACATGTTTAACTAAGTTTTTGTCACGATCGATTGGAAATTTGCAAACTAGATTAAAGATATGAATTTGTTTTTATTTATATTCAATTAGCTCTTGAATTTGGATTGAGATTGCTTGAGTAGAATATTTAAATCGTTGCTTAAGGAAAAGAAATGGTTCAAGTGTGGGTATTTGATAAGACTAAAATATGATGATTTTTTGTATGCATATTAATGTCATTTCAATCCTATGTTTGTGTTCAAATGCTAAGTTTGTGTTCCTTTTGGATTTGTATGCAAATTTAATCATGGAACATAAATGCAAACTAAAAGAAAGAAGTTTGGAAGAGATTTTACTATAATTATGGAAAAAGAAAAAAAGAAGAAAAAGAAAGCTTTGCTAAATGAGGAGAAAATTCGGCAACAAAGAAACTTTCAATGGAGATGTTTAAGTAGAGAGAATCATTGGTTCCTGATAGTCATTTCTCTTTCCTATTATGAAAGGTCTACTTCCTCTCAAAACAAAGAAAGAATTGATGGAAATCGCCAATTGGGGTTAATAGCCAAGAAAGATATGGGATTGTTAGGCATAATCTTCTCTTCTCTTACAAGATTTCTAGTTGGATGAAAATATTGCTCCCCTCTCTTAGTCCACCCTTCTATTGAAAACTATGGTGAATGCATCTATCATCATTAATGCATAAATAAAGATACCAATTTGAATTTCTTCTATGGTTCCACATGAAAAACCAGTATAAATATAACCTACATGTCCAATTAAACTATGAGCTAGAGGTCTTTTTACTTTCGTTTGAGCCATGGCAGCCAATGCTCCTAAGATCATATAAGCAATGCTGCAGAAAAAGAAGATTTGTTACAATATAGCTCCATATGAACCATAAATAGAAAGATGTTATATATTATCATAAATTGAATTTTTAGGACCAATAAAAGTTGTAAAAGGGGTGGGTAAACACTCACGGATATCAAGTGCCCATATATATTGAGTCAAAAGAGATATGGAATCTGAAGGGGATGGGGTTTTTCTTTAAGGCTCGAGAGACGAAATAGATAAGGCCCCATAAGTTTTGAATTTGTTTCTGAGGAATTCACATGAAAGGGAATGAGAATTTTCAACAAAAAAAAGTGTTTTCTAAACCAAACATGCTTTCTAAGATTAAAGAAAACAAAAGAAAAAAGGGGAGGCTTTTGAATGAATGAAAAAAGCATGTAGAGAGGCATTACAAAAAAAAATAATTAAGGAGGTAAGAGCTTCCTTTGAGTAGAGACACGTGTCCCACTTCCTTTGAGCAAAAACAAACTTACAAGCTTTCTTGGAGGACAAAAAACGTGATAAAAGAAGGGAATAAAAAACTTGAGTGGTTTGGCACAAAATCCTAGCTTCCTTTATTAACAGGTGGTGGCATCTTATATAAGTATGGATAAAAGCTTTCCAAGCATGGTGTTTTGGAGAGGAGTGACAACACATGCATATATAAGAGCTTTCTTGTGAGTGATGGCAGCATATATATATGTGTGAGGGGAGCATGCTTTAAAGGGGAAGTCAGTAGAAAATATTTTAAAGAGATAAGCCGACAGCTTATCGAGATTAGAGTTTTCTTGTAAGTGATAAAAAAATAGGGGTCATGCTCTCCCCAAGAAGTCAGCTTCAACATGTTTCTTTCCCTAGCTTTATATGGTTTTTTTCATTTTAAATTACTTTTCCATTCGAATGCTTAATATAAAATCCATTAGTGTAATGCTTTCATTAGTATTGACCTTTGATTTTTATGTTATTAGCTCTGTCTTTATCAAGTATTAAGTAAGTTGTGTGAAGTTTTATCTCATGAGTTTTCATTTATTCTTGATGATTTTAGTTAATTTATGCTTAATAATTAGGATTTGTGTATGTTCTTATGATTTCAATCACTTAATGTCAATGTTTATTCAATTTTTATGTGCTAAAATTTCTTATTAGATTATTAGTTTTAGTTAATTGATTAACAACATAAGTATTTTGTGTTTGTGTTAGATTAACTGTTAGATTGTGTTTGTCCTTTAGTACTTTGAATTTTCCAACTTTAGTTTTCTTTAATTAAGAATGGTTTATGATTGTTTGGCCATTGTTTTGGTTAACTTAAATATGTGTGTTTAAGGATTTGAAGGTATAGAAGAATGAAGGGATGATTAATTTTAAGAATGGAGTTTGCTTTTAATTGATTTGGTGTTTTAGGTTAGGTTTGTTTGGAACCTTGGTTAAGTTCCTTTAATTAGGTATTATCTTTAGGTTTAATTACCCTTTAGGTAATTCCCTAATTTGTATGCTAATAATTACATTTTTGTATGTGTTTTTCAAAGTGTTTTGCATGTGTTTATTGCATATTAGGTTATTTTTATTGTGTTTTAATATTTGATTTGTGTGTTTTTGTTTAGTATAAATTTAATTGTTGTTTTGATTGTTTTTAGTGTTAATTTAGAGTATGTTTTATTTATTTAAGTGTTTTTATTTGTGTTTTGTATTTTGTGTTTTTATTTATTTTTATTTAATTATTAATGTTGTGTTAGAATTAATTTTTATTGGTGCATTTATTTATTGTGTAGGTAATTTAATATAAAAAAATTAAAGATGAAAAAAAAAGGAAAAAAATTGCAGCAGACCCAGGCAGCCTGGTCCAGTCCCCAGCAGAGCCCATCGCGCCAGCCCATGCAGCCCTCTCCCAGCCTCCTCCAGTCCAAATCAGCAGCCCTAAATCAGCAAAATACCTAGACAGAACACAAACCAGATGGCGGGGAATTAATCTGCAAAAGAAAAATAATTAGTGGAGAATAGGCGGAAACAAGAGAAGACAGAGAGCGACGCACAGATCGGAGAGCAAATTTTGGAGAAGAAGCAAATTTTGGGGTCTTCAAGAGAGTATTTCACATGAAGCAAAGCCATTATTTTTCTTTACTCCAAGTTTAAGAGTTTTTTTTATTTCATTTCATTTATTTATTTCAGTTATCTTTTATTTTTTTTTATGTCTTGTGCTTGGGATATTTTAGACATGGTTGAATATTTTATTAATATGAGTGGCTAAATATTTTATAGGAGTTGTTCTTGAACTATTTTGTGGAACTATTGCTTTTTGATTTAATGAATAGGTGT
>JAOXYD010139436.1:0-10768 GCA_028565735.1 Pinacopodium congolense
GCCTATTACCTAAGTCTGAGGCATAACCAAACCCCAGGATAGGACCAATAGAGATAAGTTAGTGTCTTAACCATAGCACTGCCTTGAATTAGAGAAGACCCTAGATTAAGCATCACTAACCCATCAATTACCTCATCAACTATTAAGGCTTAATTAAACAATTTAAAAAAGCAATCTGTAGCTCTTGTACAATTGATTGGAATTTTTATAGGATTTTTAGATTAGATTTTAGTTATTTATTTCTTAAATCATAAAGCTGAGTGTTCTTTAGATAATTATAATCCGATTGATTCTTTAGATAAACTTCCTCATAGGATCGATACTTGGATTTTTAAATATACTCTACTTTATTACTTGATTCGACCGGTATGCTTGCCAAAAGTTGGTATCAAATTAATTGTTAAATTATGCATTGAAAGATAGATTAATTTGAGTTAATTTTGTATGTGATCAACCGAATAACAAGTTTTTGACGTTGTTGCCAGGATTAATCAATGTATTTTAAGTTAATATTAGAGACATTGGTGTCAATTACTGTAGGATATACATGTTGTATAAAGTCTTTTAAGCTTTTTTTCTTGTTGTTATTTTCTTTTGTGTTTTTGTTTGCTTTTTTATTTCTTTGAGTTTTATTTTTAACTTGTGCTGATCTTGATTCCATTTTTAGTAAGAATCAATTCAATGTCAAAATGGAACATCATGAGAACTTGGTTTTTCATCCCCACAAAAGCCAACCATGTTGGAATAAGTTATACAAACTAGGAGCAGTCCTAAGTCTAGTATTGTTAGACCTATGATAGACTCAGATGATTTCGAAATTCCACAAATTCTCATTTCCATGATTAAGTCTTCTTAATTTAGTGGTTCATCTTCAGAAAATTCAAATGATCATTTAAAGAATTTCTTGGACATATGTGATCTCTATAAAAATTATGAAATTTCAAACGATGCTCTTAAACTTAAGTTATTCCCTTTTTCTTTGAAAGACAGAGCTCTCACATGGTTGAACACTTTTCCACCTAATTCCATCAAAACTTGGGATGATTTTGCTAATCACTTTTTAGCTAAATTCTTTCCCCCAGTTAAGATAGCTAAATTGAAAATTTTGATATCATCTTTTGAGCAATATGAGGGCAATATTTTGCATCAGTTTTGGGATTGATTTAGAGAGCTACTTACTGAATATCTGATGCATAACTTCAGTATTTATGAGCTAGTGCATATCTTCTACTTAGGACTCATACCATCCACTTATAGTCTCATAGATACTGCTTCTGAAGGAACTTTGATGACCAAATCCCCAAGTGAAGCATATGAATTAATTGAGGACATGACATCCAATAACTTTCAATTCAATTTTAAGCCTTCTTGTAGGAAACCATTTAGAGCTCATGTCATTAAGGAAACCCAGTTTTTCAAGCTTAATTAGTAGACCATAACCAGCAATTGGAAAGTTTACAAGCTTAATTTGGTAGTGATGTATTTTAAAGTCCTATAACTTATTATTATTTTGGTAGTTCCTTTCATGCTTCAACTGATTGTCAATTAAGACCTTCTTATGCCTTGGATCCTAGTCAAGACCATTATTTTTACATTAGGCAAAGAGTTGACTCTTATCAATTTTCTAAGGAAAGCTACCCCATTTTTTACTACCAAAATTTTCATGTTAACCCTCAAGTTGAACTTCCTCTAGGATGCAATCCCATAAAGATTTAATTAAGAATTTGGAGACTCAAGTAGGTCAGATTGTTCGAATACTAGATGAGAGGTTACCTCAACCCTTACCTTCTATGTCTATACCTACCTCTGAAGAGCATGTTATGGCCATCATTGTACCAAATGATCATGAAAAGGAGTAAGTGAATGACAGAGAAGTGATGGAAAGAAGTAAAGAAGTGGAAGATGTTGGAAATAGAAATTGTTCACCTAGGTTATTTGTTGATTTAATTGTCCAACTTTACCAACCTAGGATTCCACATCCATAAGGATTAGATGCTTCATCTAAGCGGTCTTTTCAATTTTTTCAAAAATTGCCAGTAACCTTATTCATTATATCTCAATTAGATGAGCATCTAGCCAAAAATCAGTCTATAGTTCAAGAGTTGGAATGTTCATAACCAAATTTGAGAGAACTCTTGATGAAAATGATCACACTTATTAATCTAACTCATTATGTTGAATGTGAGAAAACTGAGTTAGAAGTTGATGCTATGGATAGTGATGATGATTTTCCAATTCCTTTTGGAAGTCTTATGGTGAAGCTTAATGATTGTAAGGAAAGTGTTACAAGTGAAAGTAAAAATGAAGTTTTTGAAAGTGAAGAAAGTGTTTGTGCTTTTCTAGCGGATGATCAAATGAATGATTTTTATGTTGATTTCATTGGTGTTGAGCATGAATTTCAAAGTGAAGACTATGTTTTAAAGGTTCTTAATTGTGTTAATCAAGATGTATTTGTCAAGGAAATTGAGGTTTTAGGTGAGACAGAATTGGAATTTATCGATTTCGTCGGTGTTCATAGTTTCGATTCAGGTTCAACTATGGTAATTCATGACTTTTTACCATGGTATTTTCAAAGTCATGATTGGTGTTTCATTAAGGATTAATGGTTAAATGATACAATTCTTTCAAATCCTTTTAAAACCATTTCAAATTTGGCCCATTTGTTTTGCGAGGAGAATGAATTGAAGTTGATGGATTATAGACCAAAGAAGAGATGTAAAATTCTCTAACCTTAAGGTCTAGCTAAAAGATCTTAAAGAAGCAATTGTTGGGAGGCAACCAACCTTAATTTAAATTCTTTTTATTTGAATTTAGTTTTAATTCAAATAAATGTGTTGAAGCCTTTTAAGTGTGTTTGAAATAAGTTTAATGTGTTTTCTGTAGTTTATCCTTAGTTTAGTGTGTTTAATTTGGTTTTAGGAGTATTTTTAAGTTGAATTATAAAGCAATTTAATGAATAATCCAATTCATGTTGTTAGGAGTTAAGTTTGGAATGATTTTGAAGTAAAATTGGATTAGAATTAGGCTTTAGAAGGTTTAAACAAACCTATAATGGTGGTCTGTAAGCCCACCATTAAAGGATGAGCAAGCCACCATTGATGCCTTCATTTCTAGAGCATTAACGGTGGGCTATTTATCCTATAATAACACCTTTGTAGGATGAATAGGGTGCCGTTGAAAGTCAAATATGTCGATAAAACGATGTAGTTTTACTATTTATCGTCTTCTTCCTCTCCAACCCTTCCAAAACCCTTTTTTGCCTCCTTACCTTCAAATCCTCATATCTTTCTCATTTCTCAACCAAATTTAGCGTTCTTGGTGTCTATTTGTCGCATTTTCTCTCCTCTACAAGAATCTATAATCAATTTTTTTAAATCAATAGATTTTAAAGAATCACCTCTGAAATATCTGGATTTTTTTCTTCATTTAAGATATTATTTTTCAATTTTCTCTCAATATGCATCCATTTGATTGGGTTTTGGTATCATTGTATTCCAAATTTCATTAGCTTTCTTTTGATGCCAATTTGATGAAATTTTATCGTCATAAAAAAAATTGAGAGTATTCTGATCAAAGGGAATATTTCGGTACTTGTCAAAAAATGTTTTATTTTTCTTACCATTTTTCGACTTGTTTGTGCTTATTTGTTGAATAGTTTCAAGTCAAATGGATATTAGAAGAGATTGGCTTTGACCCTATTAGATTTACAAGTCAAGAGAACTTCGACTGGTTCAAAGCACATTGGAGGAACGATCTCATCATTGAGTGTCCAATCCATCTAGATTTGGAAGCTCACTTCAACATATCTAGTGCCTTTTGAAAATTAGGATGGGAGTCGGTTGTCATGCTTGCAAGTTCATTTTACCCTAATTTGGTTCGTGAGTTCTTTGCGAAATAGAAGATAAGGAAGAGGCTAATAGAATTGAGATACATTCGATGGTTAGAGGTATTCCTATCCATATTACTCGTTACTTCTATAGCTTCCTTATTAGGAGTACCAAATGAAAGGGACATATTTGTTAAGGCTATGGATACTTTTCATGGAGATACAATCTCTTCGGACCCCGACCTATCTTTTTTTATTGCTACTACTAGAGATGCCCTAGGCCTGATTAGGAATGCCACAGGATACATTACTACTACCTTAGAGGCTTGAGAGAGGATTATTGTTGCAATTATTAGTCATAATGTTGCTCCCCGAGCTAGTGGACTAAATGAAATGTGATATGTAGATGTGTACCTATTATATAAGATGTTACATGGATTTGGTGCCATCTCGGGATTACCGTTAACTAGTTTTGTTATTTTATCTATGAAGGACGTGGTGAAGATTAAGAGGCCTAATAAGAACTTCTGTTTTCCTTGCTTATTGACGAGGATATTTAGGGATGCGAGAGTTCCTTTAGACTCTTTACAGCCTAATGATGGTACTCGTCATAACATCATCAATGAAAGTGTGTTCAAGCTGTTGCGCTTTACTTATTAAGGAGCTAGTGGCATCGACTTCAGGAGGGTGAGGATCCACCCATTGATGCTACATAGCCTGAGGTACATGAGAATATGGGTGAGGCTTCATTTGAGGCCACTCTGAGTGTTCTACCTCAACGAATAACAAGTTTTTGACGCTGTTGCTAAGGGAGTGTAATTGTAATATTAAAAGCATATCGGTGCCAGTTACTCTATAGATTTTTTTTCTTGTATTGTTTTCTGTATTTTTTATGATTAGATTAGCAATTTCTTTCTTCTTCTTCTTTTTATTTTATTTTCATCTTTGTTTATATATGGAGTGTTGTTTTGGTAACTTCCTTTAGTAATTTAAAAGATGTGGAGGCAATAAGATCATTGGCAAGATTGCCAATGGTATAAATCTGAAGTTAATTGGGGCGATGACTGGACAAATCATTTTGAGCATATTGAAACCTATACCCCTGAATATAAGGATTACCCTAATTACTTTTGTCTTAATCCTTCTTGTTTTGAGTAACCTTAACCTTTTCCTAATCAACAGTATCCTAAGTGTGTAGATGAGTGCACCTCTAATTGGATGGATCGCATTGAATATTCGTGGCTTAATAAGGTTGCATTCCTTTCACATTTAAAAAATCTAGTGCAGCCTGAGCATGAAAAAAGAACCATGGAAAAATTTTTAGAATCAATTAGAAGCATTGATCATGTAGAGCCAATGAAGGTAAAAAATGTGAGTGATGAGTCTATATCAACTTTAGGTGAATTAATTTGTGAAACTGTTGAGTTTGAGCATTCAATTCAAGTTGGTGAAAATGAGGTTATTGAGCCTAATGTAGCATTTGAAAGCCTTAATTTCATAGGTATTTTAGCTTTTGATTTACAAGCGAGAGTTGTTTACCTAGACTTTTTATTACAATGCTCTGTTCAGGATAAAGATCATGAATTTAGGACCCTATAGATTGTTATAGGACACCTTCCAAAATTGGTTTGTTATTATTCAAAGGATGAGGATGAGAAGTTAGGTGTTGGACCTAGGCTGAGATTGAAAATTCTCTAACCTTAAGGTCTACCTAAAAGACCTTAAAGAAGCACTTGATGTGAGGAAACCTAACAGTACAAGTAGAATTTCATGTGCTTTTAGCATGATGTTGCTTTGTTTATTTTGGTGTGTTTTGGTGTGTTTTTAGTTTTGTGTTTTTTATTCTATTTCTGGCGCTTTGATTTTCGTCCTTGATTATCAAATGGCTGCAATTCACATCAACGAAGAGCTTTCACGATCACATCTTTATCTAAGTGTATTCTTTTCCTTTCTCTCACATCTTATGCTTATTTGTTATATTTATAAACATTGGGAACAATGTTTAATTTAAGTCCGGGGAAAGGATATGTTAGTTTAGCACACTTAAGTATTTATTATTTGGTATTATATAAATTCATCGATTTTCTTTTAATAGTCTCTAAGTTTTTTTTTTCAATTTTGATGCTTGTTATTATCCCCCTTTTCTTATAATTCAATCATTTTGACAATTTGAAATGTTATATAATTAATTTTGACTATTAATGACTAAATGCTTTTAACTCATTTGATAATTTAGATAACGGATACTTGATGAATGATATTCCACATATAAAATGCAACTTAGTGAGTAATTTTATGACTTATTTTAAAACACTTTTATTATTTAAATTAATTAATTAATTAAGTGAGCAGAATTCACTTTGCTAACTTCGAACCTTATAAAAAAAGAAAGAAAAAAATTAATTAGAGAGTATTTATAAAGTTAAGGTTATTGAGTGATGATTTTAATTAGTTGATTCGATGTAACTCAGTTAAGCGAGCCTGGTTGTTCAAGACAAAATGTTCACCTTCGCATCAAATAATGAGTTACTTCTCAATCAAGTTTCTCAAGTATTTAATTAATTAACTAATTAAATAAACTATTAAATAAAGGATGTGAAAGTGTTTAGAAAGTTAATGCATTAAACTCATTATATTTGCCTTTTATATGTGGAATTGATTTTTGTAATTTAGGTTAAAGGTTAAAAAAGAATGAAATGATTTAACTGCATTTACGATTTGATATGACTAATCGATTATATAACATTTCGATGAGTCGTTATTTTATAAAAGATTTAAAAAATATTTTCAATAATTATGTTATTGATCTTGGATTAATTTTCCTATAATTTTATACTAGTTTGAGAAAGTTAAATGATTGGTTTACGTGAGAAAAAGCAAAAACTTAAGTGTGGGGGAATTGTTATGGGTGAATTTTATAATGTTTTTGGATGTTATTTGTTGTATATTTACCCTTATTTTAATGCTTAAATGTTTAATTAATGTTTAAAAATGTTTAATTTGTAGGTTGATGTGAATATTTGAAGAATTGAGCAAATAGGAGGCATCAAGACTAAGTTCTATGACCAATATAGTGGTTTGGCCAACCCACCATATTACTCCTAAAGACCCCCATATTGGTGTTAAAGAAATGGACCACTATATTCAATCGGTGAACTCGCCATATTGAGGTGGTAGACATGTTTTTCAGCTAATTTCTTCAACAATTACGATTTGTCTTCTTCCTCTACTTACAGCTACATCTTCATTATAAATTGAAGCCTCTCCTAGACATCTGAAGCATCAGATTTAGGAATAAAACACCTTTAGTTTAGTTAGTTTTCATAACAAAGTAGTTTAGGTTATTTTTATTTCAATCTTTTGTAAATCACGTTGCAGGTTGTTTGTAATGGATCTAGTAGCATAATCACGTGGTTTTGAGCTAGATTATCATCTCATAATCTTGATTGATGATATCTAAACTCTTAATCTTGTGTATTATTTTTTGTTAATTAATCAAAGTTTATGTCGTTTAAGTTAATTATTTTGTTAGTTTTGATTATTTTATGTGCTTACTATCTAAATTCAGTTTAGCTAGGTTGTTAAATGTGTTTATTGATGGTTAATTGTGTTAATTAATAGTTAATACATAATAAATGAGTTAATATTTATTTTTTGAATGCTTAATGCTTGTCCTAAACTGATCACTTAGGATATTGCCATTAGATAATTTAGGATATGATAATCACTACCTAGGTTATTAGAAAAAATAATAAATAACATGGTTTAAATCAAAGAAATAACTAAAGACTTGGTTAATCATAAGGGTATTAATCTTGAATTAGGGAAATTTAGGATTAGACTTCCTAAGCTTTAAGCATATTACCTAAGTCTAAGGCATAACCAAACTTCAAGATAAGACCAATAGAGATAAGTCAGTGTCTTAACCATAACACTGTCTTGATTTAGCGAAGATCTCCTAGATTAAGTATCACTAAACCATCAATTAAATCATTAACCACCAAAGCTTTAACTGAATAATTTAGGAAAAAGCAACCTTAAACTCTTTTATAATTGATTAGAAGTTTTCTATACTTTTTAGGTTAATTTTTTAAATTGATTTTAATTTATAAAACCATAGTTCTTTAGATAATTGTAATCCGATTGACCTAGTACTTACATCATATATACACTTCCTCGTGGAATCAATAATCTGAGTTTTAAAAACACTCCATTATATTATTTGTTGCGATCGGAGCAATTGCGAAAGAATTGGTCTTAAATTAAATGTGAATTTGTGCATTAAAAGATAGATTAATTTGAGTTAATTTTGTATATGACCGACCATAATCAGAATAGCCTCAGTTTTACTGCATCCTCTAACATGTCATTCTACTTGAATAGATCATAAATATCCAAAAATATCTCCAGATGGGTGTTTATATCCTCATAAGATAATCCCCCAAACTGAGCTACCTTAACCATAGATATAATGTTGTGTAGAATCCCAAAATTAGCTGCTATGACCCTAGGGCCTCATAATGACGGTAATTGGTCAATTGTTAATCCATATGGTAAGATCCATCATATTTAATTTCCTTCTCTCGTTATGATGATGTATGATCTCGTCCTCATTATGCTCCATGTCTACAAAATATGTTTTATCCTCAAACTACTCTTCTATAATCTCTTCTTCTTCTATCTTACTACCTTGATCTAATCTAGCTTCCATACACAACTTATGAGTAGGTTTCTTGATCTCAATGTCTAGTAGTAAACTCTTGGACTTTTGACCATGAGTGTGCATAAATAAAATAAAAACAAGCTAAAAAGACAACAATTAAAAGCTAAAAATAAAACACACCGAAAATGAAATAACTAAATAATCAACTAATGCAAGCAAGTAATCAAATAAACATATGAAATAAATATGTGCAAATAAACACCTTTAAACCTAATATCTCATAATTAGGTCCCTAGCAACGATGCCAAAAACTTATTATGGTCTATATGAAAGCAAAATAAATCCAATTCTAACTTATACCAAATCAAAGGCAAATGCACCTTATCAATAAGTAGTATACAATGGTAAGAAACTATCGTACCATAGAGACCAACGTGTAAAAAGTATCAAATTAAATGAAGGGTGACTACTCAGATAATTGAAGTTTTTAATGATATGAATAAGAATTTAAAGCAAACAAATAATGAAATATGAAAAATGTAAACTATGAGTGAATTGCAATTAAACTTTACCAAAAAAGGCTTCGAATTTCAATAGGTTAATCCCTTAAAACTAATTACGATGGATTGGTTTAGGATTTATTTCACTAAAACAAGATATAATCAATGCCCATGGAAATGTCTTTTCTCTTTTAAAATTAGATTACCTATTTGATTCATAAATAATTTGGAATAAAAGGCATTAATTGCAAGACACCTAAATCTAAGTTCATTAAATCTAAGAATCCTCACACAAATCTCTAAAGTTGGTCTACTTTAAAATTCAAGTATCTTACCCAATTAACTTTATAGTAGTTAAGCACCAATGGTTATGGAATTTCAATTACCTAAGGTTCTACTCTAGGTGATCAAGATAAATTAGGCAAAATAAGTATTCAATGAAGGTAAAAATCAATCAACATAATATGTTCATAAACCAATCATTATCCTAACCTTAACCAAAAGAACTTGATTAATTATGAATGTTGATGAACAAGTGTTTTTAACTTATATCTTTGGAAAATAGATACCTAATGATTAAAATGATTTTATATGTATAAAATGCATTTTCTTAAGTGATCTGTGACTTCTTTTGAGCATTTTTATCATATTTTTTTAAAATGAAAAGTGAAAATGAAAATTAATGAAAAAGCCCCAAAATAATTAAAAAACCAAATGTGTGAATAAGTAAAAAATTCCTTCAACTGATTTCAAACTAATAAAAAGGTTTGTTGAACCAATGGAGGTTCATCTTGTTATGATGCTGACAAAATATTATTTGGAGTAATATTTTAATATGTTTTAAGTGTTTAAAATATATGTGTTTAAGATGAAGTATACAAGAACTTGGTTATAGAGTCTTAGGACCAATAAAGAGTTCATGGCAAATTTATTAAGAGTCCAGCTTTAGGAAACAAATGATTGTTATATAGGTTGATGTTTGTAAATATTATTATGAATTTTAAATAGTTTATTTTTGTATTTTGATGAGGCTCATTCATGCAAATCATATTCATAATTTAGAATATTCATATAGGTTTCATAATTAAGAGGAATTTTGTGTTAAATGTTTTTAATAATCCTTTTAATAAGTTAAAAATGTTTTTAGAAAGGTCTTGAATGTGTTTAGTAGTTTAGGAAATGGTTATAACGTTGGAATTCATTGACAATTTTTTTAATTACTTTGGATAAGTTTATGTATACTTCTAGGAAATAAATGGTGATTTTAGAGTAGTAAAATGACACCATTAATAACTCATGTTGAAGTCTTTGATTTAGTTATCAACTGTGGTGCATAGTTCTATTAACAGCACCGTGGATCTTCTAAGAAACCATCATTTAAGGGTGTATATCACGCTAAAACAACTGTTTTTCAATGGTAACATATGTAGAGATGTCAAAAATAGACCCGACCCGATAATCCGACCTGCTTGACCTGAACCATGCCCGACCTAACCCGATTTGACAAAAAAAGTCAATGACTGGAACCAGACCTAACCTGAACCCGAACCCGATTTTATATGAATTCGAGATGACTCGAACCCAATCACACCCGAGCCCGATTTCACCCGACCCTAATAGACCCAAACCCGAATGCACCCGAATCCGAATTGACCCGAACCCATTTTCACCCGAACCTGAATTAACTCAATTTATTAACCCGAATTAACCCGACTTTAATGCAAAGATTGCACTTTAAAAATATAAAAAATTGAAAAAAAATTATTTAAGGATATGATT